>CM053607.1:124996745-125015691 GCA_028646535.1 Procyon lotor | reverse complement strand
AAAAGCTTGAGAAGCATGGAGAGAATGATTAGATGAGCCAGCCTCTTATCTCAATTAAGATCATGTTAAGGGTGCCCTTGGCTATCTTTCAATTCTCATCTATGTCTTCTGAAAGAGGAATCAGAGGAAAGACTCAAATGCATCCTTGAGATGAATCTCCCTGATGCACTCTGCTGTCCATTTTACCCACTTCCCTTAGGAAATCAGTAAATGGCTTCTCAACTACCGTGCTCTGCTCTAAGATCTCGAGTTGGCATAGGATTGTGTTGCTCATCTTCTTCTCATTCCTACTTGCAGATGGTGAGGATCCAGTTCAAAAGAGATCAGCTCATTCAAGATGAAGTTCATCTGATAGACTGACTCATAGGGGAAATCTAAACCAAAGAGGATGGGAGGAATGCTAGGCTTACCTGCAGTGGGGACTAGACATCTGTGGCCTTTCTGTGTACTTTGAGGAAGTTGACAGCATCCTATCAAGGATGGGGTTGGCCTGTTGGAAGCAAGATATAAAATGCCAAGATTCACCAATTTTCTCTTTCCTTCTTGTTATCACGTATATATCCCAGGAAAGTGCTCAGAATCATACAAGATAATGCATCTCTGTGCTTTTCTTTCTCCCTTGGTGTGACACAGGGCTTCCTCTTTTCAAAATTAAGTTTTTCTTTATTTTTAGTTTTTCTCATCTTTCTACTTTTCTTGCTCAATTGTTTTAATACCCACTAGGTTGTTAAGATCAGTTGAAGAGAAGAGAGTCTTATACATACCAACCATCACCAGTTGCCTTAAGTTAGCATAGCTGGCGCTGGGAACGTAAGAAAGTATTATATTTGAGAGGTGAACACTAGAAGCATGTAGAGAAAAGTGGGGAATTACACACAAATGGAAAAGGCTGATACAGGGTCACTATTATGGACAAGTGGGGCTCAGTCCTGTGAGGACTTCAGGGAGCATGCAGTACATGCTTTGAAGTTGTTCACAGAGTCCACCCGAAGAGGCAAGGAAACTGATTCATTCCTCTATCAACTGTTGGGTGAATGGGCTGTTGGCTGTGCTCAGGCATATCAATACCCCAGCTCCACTGTTCTTCCCTGTAGGTGGCTAAATCCACACACTGTCCAGAGAAGGCATTCAGGGATAGAGTCAGGGTGTTTGTAGTAAGATTTGTTGTTGTACAAAGCAATAATGAGTGCCTAGAACCAATGGGTGGGGTATCAAGAGCACCTCATACAATTCTGCACCTCAACTTTTTTTTAAAAAGTTTTTAAATTCAAGTTAGCTAACATACATGTAATATTATATTCAGATATACAATATAGTAATTCAAAACTCTCATATAGCATCTGGTGCTCGTCACAAGTGCATTCCTTACTCTCTATTATCTACATAACCCATCCCCCACCCACTCCCCTTCTGATAACCATTAATTTCTCCTCTATAGTTAACACTCTGTTTCTTGGTTTCTCTCTCTTTTTTTCCCCATTTCTCATTTGTTTCTTAAATTCCACGTATAAGTGAAATCGTGTGGCATTTGTCCATCTCTTACTGACCTATTTTCCTTAGCATAATATTCTCTAGCTCTATTCATGCCATGGTGTATGGCAAAATTTCAATCTTCTTTATGGCTGTGTAATATTCCATTGTGTATATATACCACTTCTTTATCCATTCATCAGTTGGTGGACACTTGGGCTATTTCCATACTTGGGTATTGTAGATAATGCTGCTACCAATTTCAGAGTGCTTGTATTCCTTTGCATTTTTTGGATGAATAGCTGGTGGAGCAATTGGATCATAATAACCTATTTTTAACTTTTTAGTACTTCTATACCATTTCCTACAATAGCTACACCAGTTTGCATTCCCACCAGCAGTGCAAAAGAATTCCCCCTCCTTGTCAATACCTGTTAATTCTTGTGTTGTTTCTTTTAACCATGTTGACAGGCATGATGTGATATCTCATTGTAGTTTTGATTTGCATTTCCCTGGTGATGAGTGCTTATGAGCACATTTTATGTGTCTTTTGACCATCTGTGTGTCTTCTCTGGAAAAAAGTCTATTCACATCTTTTGCCCATTTTTTAGGATTATCCATTTTGGGGTGTTGAGTTTTGTGGGGTTTTTTTCCTTTTTTTTATTTTAAATTCAATGAGTCAAAATCTGGTACATCATTAGCTCCAGGTGTAGTGTTCAATAATTTATCAGCTGTGTGTATCATCACATCACATGCCCTCTTTAATGTGCATCACCCGATTACCCTATTACCCCACCAACGTCCCCTCCAGCAACCCTTAGTTTGTTTCCTATAGTTAAGAGTCTTTCATGGTTTTTCTCCCTCTCAGATGTTTTCCTATTCACTTTTCCTTCCCTTCCTCAATGTCCTCTGTGCTATTTCTTATATTATACATGTGAGCGAAACCATATGATAGTATATTTCTCTGACTGACTTATTTCTCTCAGAATAATACCCTCCAGTTCCATCCATGTCAATATAAATAGTAATTATTCATCTTTTCTGATGGCAGAGTAATATTTCTATAGTATATATATACCACATCTTCTTTATTCATTTATCTGTCAATGGACATCCCAGCTATTTCCACTGTTTGGCAAATGTGGATACTGCTGCTATTAACATTGGGGTGTTTAAACATTGTATCTCTGACATCTTGCTTATATCCATATTCATTAGCTCTATGGCAGAGGACATTGCCTCTGGTTCTTTTCTTCAATATGAGTTCTTCTGCTTAGTCATTCTGCCCAGCAAAAGATGGGTAAGCAAATGAACGGAGTCCAAAATATCAAGCACGACCCAAGCAAAATGCACCATAGAAAGAAACTGAAGTGTTCAGAAGCCACCACAGATACACAAAGCCAAAATGATCCAAAACAATAATTTTTTAAAAGGAGGGGGACAGAGACTATAACTTCTCATGGCAGACAAAGCAGGGTGATCCTCCTGTTCCTGACTGAATTTTGATTTGTGTATTAGAAGACACTATATCCTTGTAACACTGAAAAAATAAAATAAACATATTTGGGGGAAAAAAGAAGACACTATATCCTAAAATTGCCAGGAAATAAAAACTTATACATATATCAAAGTAAAATTGAATAGAATGAAAAGCAGACTAGAATGCGGCATAAATCTTTAAAATGTTGACATGAAAAAAGAGTTAAAATAGGCTTAAAAACATAAGTTGGGAAATAATCTATTTGAAATAGGAAAAAGACTATAAATTGCTCTGGGCAACCTACCAGGCTGAGTGCCACCCTAGTGCCCTTCCTAGGGTTGCTGCCACCCTGAGAGCTGTTGCCCTTGGTCATGGGCACAGCCAATTAGTACCTCACTGGGGATGATAAACAGCCCACTCATTCCAGTCCTTTTCAAGGTGCTCAGGCAAAGAGTGGTCTCCCTATCAATCTGGTTCGAGGTTTATGGTGACAAGTTTGGAGTCCCTTTTGGACTTGCTGACCATAACCAGTTTCCTCACTCCACTGCTTGGGCACTCTATCGATTCAGGCTCCCCCATTCTTTCTGGGTCTCCTGGGATCCTGAGAGCACAATGATTCACCTAGAATTCTGCCCTGTTCATCTCTTTGCCCTTTTCAGAAAGGGATGTCTCTCACTGAGGCAGATTTCTAAGGGTCCCTATTTTGTACTCTGGTGTTATATCACTTTCTGGTAGCTGATGTATGGAGGCTCTCTTCACCTTCCATTTATCTTCTGATATTTCTCCGGAAGAGTCAAAATTCCACACTTCCTACCTTGCAAAAAGTAATGGTTTTTCTGCTTCTAGAGATCTCTATATATTTAATTACAGCTCAGGTTGAATTCCTATGTGTTCAGAATGCTTTGATAGATATCCAGCTAAATTCGAGAGACCAGATGAAACAAGGTCACTTATTCTGCTGCTGTCTTGCCCCTCCTCTTGATTCTGGTTTTTTTTTTCCTTTTTTAAATCATTTATTTATTTTTTTATTATGTTATATTAGTCACCATACAGTACATCTTTAATTTTTGATGCAGTGTTCCATGATTCATTGTTTGCGTATAACACCTGGTGCTCCATGTAGTACATACCCTCCTTATTACCCATCACTGGCCTAACCAATCCCGCTACCACTCTCCCCTGAAAAACCCTCAGTTTGTTTCCCAAATTTCATAGATTCTCATGGTTCATCTACCCCTTTCATTTCCCCTCTTCATTTTTCTCTTCCTTCTCCTAATGACATCCATGTTATTCCTTATTTTCCACAAATAAGTGAAACTATATGATAATTGACTTTCTCTACTTAACTTATTTCATTTAGCATAATCTCCTTCAGTTCCATCCACAGTGATGCAAAAGTTGGGCATTCATCCTTTCTAATGCCTGAGTAATAACCCATTGTATATATGGACCACATCTTCTTTATTCATTCATCTGTGAAGGGCATCTTGGCTCTTTCCACAGTTTTGCTATTGTGGACATTATTGC
Source organism: Procyon lotor (assembly GCA_028646535.1). Lineage (NCBI taxonomy): Eukaryota > Metazoa > Chordata > Mammalia > Carnivora > Procyonidae > Procyon > Procyon lotor. The sequence continues at coordinate 125,011,214 of CM053607.1, read as the reverse complement.
TATGAACACTGGGGTGCATGTGGCCCTTCTTTTCACAACATCTATATCTTTGGGGAAAATTCCCAGTAGTGCAGTTGCCAGGTCATAGGGTAGCTCTATTTTTCACTTTTCAAGAAACCTCCACACTGTTTTCCAAAGCGGCTGTTCCAACTTGCATTCCCACTAACAGTATTCTCCTTTCTCCACAATTTCTCTAACATTTGTTCTTGCCTTGTCAATTTTTGCCAATCTTTGTAGGGTGTTATCTCAGTGTGGTTTTGGTATGAATTTCCCTGGTGTCTAATGATGATGAATAGTTTTTCATGTGTCTGTTAGCCATTTGTATGTCTTTTTTTGGAGAAGTGTCTGTTGATGTCTTCTGCCCATTTTTTGACGTGATTATCTGTTGTCTGAGTGTTGAGTTTGAAGAGTTCTTTATAGATCTTAGTTATCAGACTTTTGTCTGTGGTGTCATTTGTGAATATCTTCTTCCATTTTGAAGGTTACCTGCTTGTTTTGTTGACTATTTCCTTTGCTGTGCAGAAGCTTTTTATCTTGATGAGTCCCAAAAGTTCACTTTCACTTTTGTTTCCTTTGCCTTTGGAGACATGTCCTGAGAAAAGTTGCTGTGGCTGATGTTGAAGATGGCTGTGGCTGATGTGGCTTCTCCTCTAGGATTCTGATACAGTCCTGCCTCACATTGAGGTCTTTTATCCATTTCAAGTTTATCTTCATGCATGGTGTAAGAGAATGGTCAAGTTTCATTCTTCTCCATATAGCTGTCCAATTTTCCCAGCACCATTTATTGAAGAGACTGTCCTTTTTCCACTGGATATTTTTTCCTGCTTTGTCAAAGATTATTTGACCATAGAGTTGCAGGTCCATCTCTGGGCTCTCTATTCTGTTCTGCTGGTCTATGTGTCTGTTTTTGTGTCAGTACCATACTGTCTTGGTGATCACAGCTTTGTAGTAAAGCTTGAAATCAGGCAATGTGATGCCCCCAGCTTGGTTTTTCTTTTTCAGCATTTGCTTAGCAATTTGGGGTCTTTTCTGGTCCCATACACATTTTAGGATTGTTTGTTCTAGGCCTTTGAAAAAATCCAGTGGAATTTTGATCGGGATGGCATTGAAAGCATAGATTGCTCTGGGCAGTATAGACATTTTAACAATGTTTATTCTTCTGATTCATGAGCATGGAATGCTTTTCCAACTTTTTGTGACTTCTTCAATTTCTGTTATGAGTGTTCTGTAGTTCCTCGAGTACAGATCCTTCGCCTCTTTGGTTAGATTTATTCCCAAGTATCTTATGGTTCTTGGTGCTACAGTAAATGGAATTGATTCTCTAATTTCCCTTTCCATATTTTCATTGTTAGCGTACAGGAAAGCAACTGATTTCTGTGCATTGATTCTGTATCCTGCCACATTACTGAATAGCTGTATGAGTTCTAGTAATTTGCTGGTGGAGTCTTTTGGGTTTTCCATATAAAGTATCATGTCATCTGCAAAGAGAGAGAGTTTGACTTCTTCATTGCCAATTTGAATACCTTTTATTCCTTTTTGTTGTCTGATTGCTGTTGCTAGGACTTCTAGCGACAAGAGTGGCAAGAGTGAGCATATTTGTCGTGTTCATGATCTCACAGGGAAGGCTGTCAACTTTTCTCCATTGAGAATGATATTCACTGTGGGCTTTTCATAGATAAATTTTATGAAGTTGAGGAATGTTCCTTCTATCTTTATGCTTTGAAGAGGTTTTTTTTGTTGTTGTTTTTTTGTGGTTTTGTTTTTGTTTTTGTTTTTTTTAAAGATTTTATTTATTTGACAGAGAAACACAGCGAGAGCGGGAACACAAGCAGAGGGAATGGTAGCGGGAGAAGCAGTCCTCCTGCCGAGCAGGGAGCCCAATGCAGGGATCAATCCTGGGACCCTGGGATCATGACCTGAGCCGAAGGCAGATGCTTAATGACTGAGCCTCCCAGCCACCCCTATGCTTTGAAGAGTTTTAATCAGGAATGGATGCTGAATTTTGTCAAATGCTTTTTCTGCATCAATTGAGAGGACCATGTGGTTCTTACCTCTTCTCTTATTGATTTGTTCTATCATTTTTATTGGTTTGCAAATGTTGAACCACCCTTGCATCCCAGGGATAAATCCCAACTAGTCATTGGTGAATAATTTTTTTAATGTGCTCTTGGACCCAAACATTCTTGAGCAGGACAGTCTTTAGCTTCCAAGTGTTTTAATTTCTTCCAAATTTATTCTTGTGATTGAGTTCCAGTTTCAAAGCATTGTGATCCGAGCATATGCAGGGAATAATCTCACTCTTTTGGTATTGATTGAGACCTGCTTTGTGATCCAGTATGTCCTCTATTCTGGAGAAAGTTCCATGTGCACTCAAGAAGAATGAGTATTCTGTTATTTTAGAGTGGAATGTTCTGTATATTTATCTGTGAGGTCCATCTGGTCCAGCGTGTCATTTGAGCTCTTGTTTCTTTGTTGATTTTCTGCTTAGATGATCTGTGTATTGCTGAGAGTGGAGTGTTGAGGTCTCCTACTATTAACATATTATTATCAATATGTCTCTTTATTTTGGTTAACATTTGGCTTGTGAAGTTGGCTGCTCCCATGTTGGGGGCATAGATGGTTACAATTGTTAGTTCCTCTTGTTGGATAGACCCTTTAAGAATGATATAGTGTCCTTTTGCATCTCTTATTACAGTCTTTAGCTTGAAATCTAGTTTGATGAGAAGTGATACCCCAGCACTCTCTTGAGGTCAATTGGCATGAAAAATGGTTCTCCATTCCTTCAAAATGAATCTCTTGTAGACAGCATATGGATGGGTCCTGTCTTTTTATCCAGTTTGCAACTCTGTACTGTTTCATGGGAGCATTTAAGCTGATCACATTGAGAGTCATTATTGAAAGATATGATTTTACTTTCATCATGTTACCTGTGAAGTCTTTGTTTCTATAGATTGTTTCTGTAAATTTCTGTTCTATATCATTCTTGGGATCTTCCTCCTTTTATAGAACCCCCCTTAATATTTCTTGCAGGGCTGGCTTGGTGGTCACATATTATTTCAGTCTCTGATGGTCCTGGAGCTCCTTATCACTCCATCCATTCTGAATGACAGCCTTGCTAGATAAAGTATCCTTGGCTGCATGTTCTTCTCATTTAGTACCATGAATATCTCATGCCAGCCCTTTCTGGCTTGCCAGGTCTCTCTGGATAGGTCTGATATTAACCTGATGTTCCTCCCTCTGTGTGTAAGGAATCTCTTCCCTCTAACTTCCCTTAAAATGTTTTCTTTGGTTTTAAGATTTGTGAGTTTTACTATTACATGCCAGGGCATTGGTCTGGTCTCCTTGGTATTGGGAAGGGTCCTCTCTGCTGCTTGGATAGGAATGCTTGTTTCCTTACCATATTAAGGAAGTTCTCAGCTATGATTTTCTCAAATATGTTTTCTAGTCCTCTTTCTCTCTCCCCCCCACCCCCCAGGGTTCCCAATAAGTCTGACATTGGAACATTTCACAGCATCGTTTATTTCTCTAATTCTGTTTTTATGGATTTTAAGATGTTTGTTCCAGGCCTCCCCCTGTTTCTTTCTTTTTTTTTCTTTCTATCAGTTTGTCTTCTAGATCACTAGTTCATTCTTCTGCCTCATTTACCCTAGCTGTTAAGGTATCTAGATTAGATTTTATCTCATTGGTAGCAACTTAAGTTCTGCCAGATGAGCTCTCATTTCTGCCTTTAGATAACCTGTGTTACAATCAACGGTTTTCTCCAGCATAGTAATTGTCTTTATAACTTTTACCCTGAAATCTATTTCTGACATCTTGCTTATATCCATATCCATTAGGTTTGCAGGAAAAGCCATTGTCTCTGGTTCTTTTCTTTGTTGGGAGTTCCTCCTTTTAGTCATTCTACTGAGGAGTTGTTGAGGGAGTGTACAGACCTGAAAATATCAACTCCAATCGAGGCAAGTTCCACCGTGGGAAAATTCAGAGCGATTGGAAGCCACCACCAAGAAAACCCAGTCAAAATGCAACCCAGGAATAAGATTTATAAAGTTAGGGGGAGAAAGGGGTGTGGGGGTTCTATAATCTCTTAATCTGGTTGAACTAGGGTGTTTCAGATCTTCTGGGTGTATTTTGTTCTCATTGTTAGAGAACACTTCTTCCCAGAGTTACAGAGAAATTAAAATTGGTATATATATATAAAGGTAGTATTGAATAGGGGGAAAAGGATTACATTGAAGCTTACATCTATATACAAATAAAGGAAAAAGAGAAAAAAATATATGTATGAAACAGTAGAAGTTAAAAAGTTACTATGAAATCAGTTCAACTAGCATCTAGTTGAAATACTAAGTAGGTAAAAAGAAAAAACAGGAAAATGAATAAAAATGTTGTATCTAGGCCATGAGGCAACACCAAGAGCTAAGTATCCTATTTTCCCCTGGTGTTTGGGTTTTATAGTTTCATGGGGATCCTCCAGTTGTTGTCTTCTTGGTCTTCCAGCTTGTCTTCTTGGGGAGGGGTTTGCTGCATCAAGGGGCTGGGTTCCATGGAAACTGGTTTCGTGGGCTTTTGTTCTCTGGTGGATTTTGATCTCTGGTGGCTTTTCACACCTTTTTGGAGGGTCAGGGAAAAGGAAAATGTCCACACCCAGACCACCATCCCAGAGGAGAGAGGCCATAGTCTGCTCCTCTCTGAACCCTCCAGCACACACAGTCTCTCCCTCTGCGAGTGCCACTGAAAACCACAGCCTCCCACAGGCAGTGCATGCCCCAGTGATCCTCTCAGTGTTTGACCCAGGCCCTCCTTGTTTCTGGAACCTGTGCCTCTAAAACCACTAGCGATCTCAGTTTGGGTACTTGTGGGTGTGGCTGCAGCAGCCATGGTGGCTGCAGTGACAGCCAGCCCCCCAGGTCTGCAGGCTCAGTTCCACAAAATCATCCACCCTGGTCCCAAAATTTTCCCCTTTAACTCCTGGGTTCTATTTGAGCTCTGTTATCAGGATGCTTCTTGTCCCACCACCACAGGTCAACAAGTTATAGCTGGTCCCCAGGTGCAGGACGCTTTTGCACTTGAGCATTATTTTACTTTCTAGTGGCTAGCTTCTGATGGCCCCTCCCCCTTCTGTTTATCCTCCAATAACTGTAATCACAACTCCATCCTTTGTACTTCTCAACTGAAGATCCTCTGCCCCCATAGAGATTCAAATTTATAATCTTACTTCTCGGGCTGATTTCATGGGTGTTGAGATTGGCTAGGTAGATATCTAGCTAAATTCAGGGTACTGGGTGAAACGGAGTCCCCCAACCCTCTGCCATCTTGCCCCTCTTCCTGTTTTTCTTTTTCCTATTAAAGGATCTAGTTTCTTTCTTTCTTTCTTTCTTTTTTTTTTTTTTTTAAGATTTTATTTATTTGACAGAGAGAAACACAGCGAGAGAGGGAACATAAGCAGAGGGAATGGTAGTGGGAGAAGCAGGCTTCCTGCCAAGCAGGGAGTCTGATGCAGGGTTTGATCCCAGGAACCTGGGATCATGACCTGAGCCAAAGGCAGACGCTTAACAACTGAGCCACCCAGTTGCCCCAGGATCTAGTTTCTTGTACTAAGCAACCCAAAACACACCTAGGATTTAGTTTTATATGTGTTGTTGTTAGTGTTGTTTTTGTTGTTCTTTTCTTTTCTTTCTTATCAAGATGAAATGACAAGATGAAGAAATAAACCCCAAACGAAAGAATAAGAAGTGGTACTCACTGCAGGGATTTAATCAATAAGGAAATAAGTGAGATGTCTAAACCAGATTTTAAGTAGTTTATACTAGGTGGGGTTAAGATACTAGGTGGGGTTAAAAAAACGTAGAAGACACAATCACTTACTGTAGAGATAAAAGAACTAAAATCTAGTCAGATCGAATTTTAAAAATGCTATTACCAAGATGAAGTCACAAGTGGAAGCTGTAAAAGCAGAGATGAATGAAGCAAAAGAGTGAATCAGTGATGTAGAAAATAAAATGATGGAAAATAAAGAAGCTGAAAAGAAGAGGAAAAGAAAACTACTAGATCATGATGGTAAACTTGAAAACTCAGTGATTTCATAAGGCAAAATAATATCCATATTATATATAATATCCAAAATAATATTCATATTATAGAACTCCCAAAGATGAAGGGTGGGGAAAAGGGGCGGAAGGATTATTGGAATAAATTATAACTCAGAACTTCTGTAATCTGGGGAAGGAAACAGGCATTCAAGTCCAAGAGACACAGAGACCTGTACTCAAAATTAACAAAAATAGGCCAATGAATCAACCTATTATAGTAAAAAAAAATTGCAAATTACAAAGTTAAAGAGAAAATTCTGAAAGCAGCTCAAGACAAGAGGTCTTTAACCTGCAAAGGTAGACACATAAGGCTGACAGCAGATGTGTCCACAGCAACCTGGCAGGCTAGAAAAGATTGCCATAGTCCATGTGCTAAATGGGAAAAAAATATGCAGCTAAGAATACTTTATACACTAAGGTTGTTATTCAGAATAGGAGGAGGGATAAAGAATTTCCAAGACAAAAGCTAAAGGAATTTATGAACACTAAACCAGCCCTGAATGAAATATTAAGCCCATTGAGCAGAGAGGGAGAAAGAGAGAGACCAAAAGTAACGAAACCCAGATAGGAACAGAGACAATCTACAGGACAAGTGACCTTATAGGTGATACAAAGGCATTAAATTCATATCTTTCAATAATTACTAAATTTAAGTGAACTAAATACTCCAATGAAAAGACATAGGGTATCAAATGCATTAAAAAGAAAAAACAAGATTCATTGAGACCCTACTTCCAAGAGACTCATTCTACCCAAAGACACCTCCAGGTTGAAAGTGAGGGGATGGAGAACTATTTGCCACACTAATGGACCTCAAAGAAAGCTGGGTACCATCCCTCATATCAGACGTATTAGATTTCAAACCAAAGACTGTAGTAAGAGGTATAAAAGGATGCTACATCGTAGATAATAGGCCTATCCAACAAGAAGATCTAACAATTATAAATATCTATGCCACCAACATGGAAGAAACCAATTATATAAGCCAATTAGTAACCAAAAGGAAGAAATATATTGATAATAATACAAACAATTAATAGTAGGAGACTACGACACTCCACTCTCAGCAATGGACAGGTCATTTTGCACTACTGGGTATTTACCCCAAAGATAGAGATGTAGTGAAAAGAAGGGCCATATGTACTCCAATTTTCATAGCAGCAATGGACACAATAACCAAACTGTGGAAAGAGCCAAGATGCCTTTCAACAGACGAATGGATAAAGAAGATGTGGTCCATATATACAATGGAATATTACTCAGCCAGCAGAGAGGCTGAATACCCAACTTTTGCATCAACATGGATAGGACTGGAGGAGATTATGCTGAGTGAAAAAAGTCAAGCAGGAAAAGTCATTTATATGGTTTCACTTATTTGTGGAAAATAAGGAATAGCATGGAGGACATTAGGAGAAGGAAAAAATGAAGGGGGGAAATCAGACGGGGAGATGAACCATGAGGGACTGTGGACACCAAGAAACAAACTGAAAATTTTAGAGGGAGGGTGATGCTGGGGGGATGGGTTAGCCTGGTGGTAGGTATTAAGGAGGGCATGTATTGCTTGGAGCAATGGGTGTTGTATATAAACAATGAATTTTGGAACACTGCATAAAAAAACTGATGTATTTTATGGTGACTAATATAACACAATAAAAAAAGAAAGAAGAAAAGAAAAAAAGAATGATTGGGTCAACCAGAAAATTAAAGAACTTAAACAATTCATGGTAACTAATGAGAATGAAAGCATGTTGGTCCAAAACCTATAAGATATAGAAAAGGTGGCCCCAAGTGGGAAATACAGACATCCAAGCTTCTTTCAAAAAATCAGAAAAATTCCAAATGCTAAAGCTAATCTTATACCTAAAGGACCTAGATAAAGAACAGCAAATAAAGCCTAAACAAAGGAGGAGAAGAGAAATAATAAAGATTAGAGCAGATTCAATGAAATAGAAACCAGAAAAACAGTAGAACAGATCAAAGAAACCAGAAGCTGGTTCTTTAAAAGAATTAATAAGATTGATAAAACTTTGGCCAAACTTATAAAAGAAAAGGTAACAGACCCAAATAAAAAAATTCATGAGTGAAAGGAAGCAATCATGACTAATTCCAAGGAAATACAAACAATTATAATAATTATTGCCAGCAACTGTACGCCAACAAATTAAGCTACCTGGAAGAAATGGATGCCTTCCTGGACGCTTCTAAATTACCAAGACTGAAACAGGAAGAAATAAACAATCTGAATAGACCAATGACTAGTAAGGAAATCAAAGCAGTAATCAAATACCTCCCAAATAACAAATGTCTAGGGCTAGATGGCTTCACATGGGAATTATACCAAACATAAAGAAGAAATAATACCTATCATATTGAAGCTGTTTCAAAAAATAGAAAGAAAACTTCCAAACTCATTCTACAATGTCCGCATTATCTTGATCCCAAAACCAGATAAGACCCCATGAAAAAGGAGAGTTACAGACCAATATCTGTGATGAACATGGATGCCAAAATACTTAACAAGATCTTAGCCAATATGATCGAAGAGTACATTAAAAAGGTTATCCACCATGACCAGGTGGGATTTATTCCTGAAGTGCAAGGGTAGTTCAACAATTTGTAAATCAATCAACATGATGGAGCACATTAAGAAGAGATAAGAACCATATGATCCACTCAATTGATGCAGAAAAAGCATTTGACAAAATACAGCATCATTTCCTGATTAAAATTCTTCAGAGTATAAGGAAAGAGGAAACATACCTCAATTCATAAAGCTATCTATGAAAAGCCCACAGTGAATGTCATTCTCAATAGAGAAAAACTGAGAGCTTTTCCCTTAAGGTCAAGAACAAGACAGAGGGTCGGAAGCAACATGGCGGAGAAGTAGGAGATCCTGTTGCAACCTGTCCCCAAAAGTGAGCTGGATATCTGCCAGACCACGCTGAACACCCATGAAATCAGCTGGCGGAGGAGCAAGACTTTTCACTTCTGGATCTCTACGGGAGCCAAAGACAACAGCAGAGAGGTAAAGCAAAGCGGGAACACTCTAAATGGTATCGGAGGATAAACAAAAGGGAGATGGAGCCACCAGAAGTGGCCCAAGGACAGTAGTACCCCAAAGGAAAGCTCTGGGTGGTTGTGGAGAAGCAATAACTTAGAGCCCAGTTAAAAACACTTAAAAATAGCATAAGGTTCTGAGGAGCAGCTAGTGGAAGAGGGCGGTCGTGGACACAGGCCTGGGCCCACACTCCCAGGAAGGACACCACTCGCCTCAAAGAGAGACTAGTGGGGGGGATCCTTGACTTGCAGCTTTCTGCTCCCCACACCATTTTGTGGGCGGGGTGTGTGCGCTCCTGAAAGCACCTTAGAGAGTCTGCTGGGGTCCCGGAGCCGGCAGCTTTTCTCTGTGTACAGCGCTCTCTAGATGGTGCACCCCAAAGGCACGAACTGCGCTGCTGGTGCACTAAACTTGGCAAGAATATGGCCACACCCTGCCAGAGCCTGCGGAGTCACCGAACTGCTGAGTGCACACCACCTGAGACAGGCTGCGCTGGGAGGTTTGCAGAGGGGAGTGTCCCTTCTGGACCACCCAGAGGGGAGCAGACTGTGGCTTCTCTGTGATGGGGAGGTCTGGGTACAGACAGGCAGATTCCTCCCTTAGACTCTCTGAAAAGGAGAAAAAGCCACAAAAGGCCAAAAGCCTTCAGAGAGCTAAAGACTGAGAAACCAAGTTCCACAGACTAAGCCCCTTGATTGGGAGACAGGATGACTCAACACAAGCAAAATTGACTGGAAAACAACGCACCAGGCCCCTCCCCCAGAAGACAAGTCAAAAAAACAAAAGGACTATAACCACAGGGTCCTCATAACTTTAAATCCCCAACATCAGGGGAAATCGATATTTTAAGTGCCTGATAAAACCCTCAAACCTGTATATTTCATAGATACAAGTTTTTTTTTTTTCTCTTTTCTACTCTCTATTTTTTTTAATTCACTTGTTTTCACATTTCTTGGTTTGATTTTTGTTTTTGGTTTTTATTTTTTTTTAAACTACTTAACATTACAACTAGAAGCTTAATACAACGATAACCCCAGGAAGACCTAAAATAACCTTCCACGCACACAAGGAGTTATAACCACACTCCCATCTTATCCTTCTGTCAGTGTTTCTACCTATTTTGTTCTGGTATTATATAAAAATCTCAGTCCTGGGGTTCATTTTGACTAGGTTATTTTATCTCTTGTCATCTACTTTTGTTGGTCTATATGTTTGTTTGCGTTCGTGTACATACTTCATCAATCTTATTGTTGGGGCCCATTCTGGCTGGGATCTTCACTTTTTCTGTTTCTCTCTATCTTTTTTATCCTTATTCGTTCTTTTTGGTGGTGAATCCCAATTGCTCCTAAACCTTCCAGAATGCATCCTGCCTGAATCCTGGGCGAAATATCCAACTACACATCCTCTCATCCATTTCTCATCAAAATGACTAGGAGGAGGAACACCCAACAGAGGAAAAACCCAAAGACTGCGCCCTCTCCCTCAGAACTATTAGACATGGACATTAACAGTATGCCAGAAAAGGAATTTAGGCTGACAATTATCCAGGCAATGGCTAGGATGGAGAAAAACATTAAGGACACATAGAATCTGTAAGAGCAGAAATGAGAACCAGTATAGCCGATGTAAGAAGTGCTATCAGTGAGATCCAATCCAATCTAAATAGTTTAACAGCTAGAGTTATGGAGACAGAGGATAGAATTAGTGATCTAGAGGATAAAATCGCAGAGAGGAAAGGGCAAGAGGACAGCTGGAGCAAACTGCTCAGGAATCATGAGAGGAGACTTAAGAAAATAAATGACACCATGAAAAGTTCCAACGTCAGAATTATTGGAATCCCAGAGGGGGCAGAGAAAGACAAGAGACTAGAAGATATAGCTGACCAAATTCTGAATGAAAATTTCCCCAGTCTGGGGAATGGATCAAGGGTTCATGTCCTAGAGGCAGAAAGGACACCTGCCAAGATCAATGAGCCTAGAAATACAGCGAGACACATCATAGTAAAATTTGAAAATTTTAATTTTAGACAAGAGATCCTGAGGGCAGCTAGGGGGAAGAGATCACTTACATACAGAGGAAGACCCATTAGAATAACATCAGACCTGTCCACAGAAACATGGCAAGCCAGTAAGGGCTGGCAAGACATATTCAAGGCACTAAATGAGAAGAACATGCAGCCAAGAATACTTTATCCAGCAAGGCTGACATTCAAAATGGATGGAGAGATAAAGAGCTTCCAAGATCGGCAAGGATTAAAAGAGTATGTGACCAAGAAACTGGCACTCCAGGAAATATTAAAGGGGGTTCTATAAAAGTAGAGTGAACCCATGAGTGACTTAGAACAGAAATTTACAATCAATAGAAACAAGGGCTACACAGGCAACATGATGTCAATAAACACTTATCTTTCAATAATCACTCTCAACGTGAATGGCCTAAACGCTCCCATAAAACGGCACAGAGTTGCAGAATGGATAAAATGGCAGGACCCGTCCATTTGCTGTCTACAAGAGACACATTTGGAACCAAAAGATACATCCACACTGAAAGTGAAAGGATGGAGAACCATCTTTCATGCCAATGGGCCTCAAAAGAAAGCTGGGTAGCAATTTTCCTATCAGATAAATTACATTTTAAGCTAAAGACTGTAGTCAGAGAGAAAGAAGGACACTACATCATTCTTAAAATGTCTATCCTCCAAGAAGATCTAACAACTGCAAACATTTATGCCCCCAACATAAGAGCAGCCAACTACATAAACCAACTGTTAATCAAAATAAAGAGTCACATTGATAGAAATAAAATTATAGTAGGAGATCTTAACATGTCACTCTCAGTAACAGACAGATCATCTAAACAGAAAATCAATAAAGAAACAAGAGCTTTGAATGACTCATTGGACCAGATGGACCTCATAGATATATACAGAACATTCCACCCTAAAAAAACAGAATACTCTTTTTTCTCGAGTGCACATGGAACTTTCTCCAGAATAGACCAGATACTGGGCCACAAATCAGGACTCAACCAATACCAAAAGATTAAGATGATTCCCTGCATTTTCTCAGACCACAATGCTCTGAAACTGGAACTCAACTACAAGAAGAAGTTTGGAAGGAATTCAAACACTTGGAGACTAACGCCCAATCTGCTCAAGAATGCTGAGATCAACCAGGAAATCAAAGATGAACTTAAACAATTCACGGAGACTAATGAGAATGAAGACACATTGATGCAAAACCTGTGGGACACGGCAAAGGCAGTCCTAAGGGGGAAATACATAGCCCTCCAAGTCTCACTCAAAATAATTGAAAATTCTCGAATACACCAGCTCTCCTTACACCTCAAAGAACTGGAAAATCAACAACAAAGGAAGCCAACCCCACGCACAAGAAGGGAAATAATCACGATCACAGCAGAAATCAATGAGTTAGAAACTAGAGAAACAGTAGAACGCATCAATAAATCCAGAAGTTGGTTCTTTGAAAGAATCAATAAGATGGATAAACCACTGGCCAAACTCATCCAAAAGAGAAGAGAGAGGACCCTAATTAGCAAAATTATGAATGAAAGGGGCGACATCATGACTAATCCAAAGGAAATAGAAACAATCATCAGAAACTATTACAAACAACAAGTATATGCCAGTAAGTTAAACAACCTAGAAGAAAAGGATGCATTCCTGGAAACCCATAATCTTCCAAGACTGAAACAGGAAGAAATTGACAACCTGAATGAACCAATATCTAGTAATGACATTGAAGCAGTGATCAATCAAAAACCTCCCCAAAAGGGAGGGTCCAGGACCAGACGGAATCCCTGGGGAATTCTACCAAACTTTCAAGGAAGAAATAATACGTATTCTCCTGAAAATGTTTTAAAAAATAGAAGCAGAAGGAAAACTTCCAGACTCATTCTATGAAGCCAGCATTACCCTGATCCCCAAACCAGGCAAAGACCCCATCCAAAAGGAGAATTTCAGACCAATATCCCTGATGAATATGGATGCCAAGATTCTCAACAAGATCCTAGCTAATAGGATCCAACAGCACATTCAAAAGATCATTCATCATGACCAAGTGGGATTTATCCCTGGGATGCAAGTGTGGTTCAACATTCGCAAACCAATCCATGTGATAGAACAAATCAATAAGCGAAGAGAGAAGAACCACATGGTCCTCTCAATTGATGCAGAAAAAGCGTTTGACAAATTCAGCATCTGTTGCTGATTAAAACTCTTCAAAGTATAGGGATAGAAGGAACATTCCTCAACATCATCAAGTCTATCTATGAAAAGCCCATAGCAAATATCATTCTCAATGGGGAAAAACTGGCAGCCTTCCCACTGAGATCAGGAGTACGACAAGGATGCCCACTCTCACCACTCTTGTTCAACATAGTCCTAGAAGTCCTAGCGACAGCAATCAGACAAAAAAAAGAAATAAAAGGTATTCAAATTGGCAATGAACAAGTCAAACTCTCTCTCTTTGCAGACGACATGTTACTCTATATGGAAAACCTGAAAGACTCCACCCCCAAACTACTAGAACTCATACAGCAATTCAGCAATGTGGCAGGATACAAAATCAATGCACAGAAATCAGTGGCTTTCCTATACACTAACAATGAAAATGTGGAAAGAGAAATTAGGGAACCTATTCCATTTATGATAGCACCAAAAACCATAAGATACCTGGGAATAAACCTACAAAGAGGTGAAGGATCTGTACTCGAAGAACTACAAAACACTCATGAAAGAAACTGAATAAGACACACAAAGTTGGAAAAGCATTCCATGTTCCTGGATCGGAAGAATAAACATTGTTAAAATATCTATACTGCCCAGAGCCATCTATGCTTTCAATGCCATCCCGATCAAAATTCCATTGGATTTTTTCAAAGGCCTGGAACAAACAATCCTAAAATGTGTATGGAACCAGAAAAGACTCCAAATTGCTAAGCAAATGCTGAAAAAGAAAAACCAAGCTGGGGGCATCACATTGCCTGATTTCAAGCTTCGCTACAAAGCTGTGATCACCAAGACAGCATGGTACTGACACAAAAACAGACACATAGACCAGCAGAACAGAATAGAGAGCCCAGAGATGGACCCGCAACTCTATGGTCAAATAATCTTTGACAAAACAGGAAAAAATATCCAGTGGAAAAAAGACAGTCTCTTCAATAAATGGTGATGGGAAAATTGGACAGCTCTATGGAGAAGAATGAAACTTGACCATTCTCTTACACCATACATGAAGAAAATCTCAAAATGGATAAAAGACCTCAACGTGAGGCAGGAATCTATCAAAATCCTAGAGG
>CM053607.1:124976874-124989570 GCA_028646535.1 Procyon lotor | reverse complement strand
TGTTTCTTGAGAAAGGCTTGTATTGCTATATACTTTCCTCTCAGGACTGCCTTTGCTGTGTCCCAAAGATTTTAAACAGTTGTGTTTTCATTTTCATTTGTTTCCATGAATTTTTAAAAATTCTTCTTTAATTTCCTGGTTAACCCAATGGGTTAGTAGGATGTTCTTTAGTAGGATGCTCTTTGGCCTCCATGTATTTGAGTTCTTTCCAACTTTCCTCTTGTGATTGAGTTCTAGTTTTATGGCATTGTGGTCTGAAAATATGCAGGGAATGATCCCAATCTTTTGGTACCGATGGAGACCTGATGTGTGTCCCAGGATGTGAGCTATTCTGGAGGATGTTCCATGTGCACTCGAGAAGAATGTGTATTCTGTTGCTTTGGGATGGAATGGTCTGAATATATCTGTGATGTCCATCTGGTCCAGTGTGTCATTTAGAAGCTTTATTTCCTTGTTGATCTTTTGCTTAGATGATCTGTCCATTTCAGTGAGGGGGGTATTAAAGTCCCCTACTATTATTGTATTATTGTTGGTGTGTTTCTTTGACTTTGTTATTAATTGGTTTATATAATTGGCTGCTCCCATGTTAGGGGCAAAGATATTTACAATTGTTTGATCTTCTTGTTGGACAGTCCCTTTTGGTATGATATAGTGTCCTTTCTCATCTCTTATTATAGTCTTTGGCTTAAAATCTAATTTATCTGATATAAGGATTGCCACCCCAGCTTTCTTTTGATGTCCATTAGCATGGTAAATTGTTTTCCACCCACTCACTTTAATTCTGGAGGTGTCTTTGGGTTTAAGATGAGTTTCTTGTAGACAGCATATCGATGGGTCTTGTTTTTTTTATCCATGTTGATACTCTGTGTCTTTTGATTGGGGCATTTAGCCCATTTACATTCAGGTAACATTGACAGATATGAATTTAGTGCCATTTTATTGCCTATATAGTGACCGTTAACTGTATATTGTCTCTGTTCCTTTCTGGTCTTTGTTCCTTTTAGGCTCTCTCTTTGCTTAGAGGACCCCTTTCACTATTTCCTGTAGGGCTGGTTTGGTCTTTGCAAATTCTTTCAGTTTTTGTTTTTCCTGGAAGCTTTTTATCTCTCCCTCTATTTTCAGTGACAGCCTAGCTGGATACAGTATTCTTGGCTGTGTATTTTTCTCCTTTAGTGCTCTGAATATATTATGCCAGTCCTTTCTGGCCTGCCAGGTCTCTGTAGATAGCTCTGCTGCCAATCTAACGTTTTTGCTTTTGTATGTTACAGACTTCTTGTCCCGAGCTACTTTCAGGATTTTCTCTTTGTCACTGAGACTTGTAAGTTTTACCCTTAGATGACAGGGTGTAGATCTATTTTTATTGATTTTCTGTGCCTCCTGGATTTTGATGCTTGTTCACTTCGCCAGATTAGGGAAATTCTCTACTACAATTTTCTCCAATATACCTTCTGCTCCTGTTTCTCTCTCTTCTTCTTCTGGGATCCCAATTATTCTAATATTATTACATCTTATGGTATCACTTATCTCTCGAATTTTCCCCTCATGATCCAGTAGTTGTTTGTCTCTCCTTTTCTCAGCTTCTTTATTCTCCGTCATTTGGTCTTCTGTATCGCTAATTCTTTCTTCAGCCTCATTTATCCTAGCAGTTAGAGCCTCCATTTTTTATTGTACCTCATTAATAGCTTTTTTTATTTCAACTTGGTTAGATTTTCATTCTTTTATTTCTCCAGAAAGGGATTCCCTAATATCTTCCACGCTTTTTTCAAGCCCAGCTAGCATCTTGATAATTGTCATTTTGAACTCTATGTCTGACATATTCCTAATGTCCATATTGACTACGTCTCTAGCCTTGGGTACTGTCTCTTCTTTTTTTTTCTGGTGAATTTTTCTGTCTTGTCATTTTATCAAGATAAGAGTAGATGAGTGAGAGAGAAAAATACTCTGGAGTTTTGCAGTTTTCACTGATTGATTAACTAGGTCTTGGCTGGATATTCCCTCTGATCTTCTGGGGGAGGGGTCCATAGCCGTGATTCTCAAATGTCTTTTCCCGAGGCAGAATTGTACTGCCCTTGCCAGGGATTGGGCCAAGCACTTTGCTCAGGTTCGCTTTTGGGAGTCTTTGTTCCCTGATCACTTTACAGACCACCCTGGAGGCTGGGAATGAAAATGGTGGCCTCCCAGTATCTGGCCCAGAGGAGCTGAGTGCTGGGTGCCCCACTTCTCAGCACGACCTCAGAGGAAAGAAGTCAATCACTCCCGTCTCCCTTGTCTGCAGCCATTGCTCTGTGCTCAGCTAGCCCGTGGCAGAGTGCCTCTATCTGTGGCATGCAAGGCCCCGTCTGGAGTCTCCCAACCCAGCAGATTCCTGCTGCACGCTCCTGTGCCACTCCTCCTGGAGGAGGAAAGAGGGGGTCTCTCAGGAGCTGCCTCCTTTTGGGTCCTTGCTTGAAGAGCCTTGGACCTCCTGTACCTCAGATCACAGCGTAAGGCAAACCCAAGCTGATAGCGCACTGCAGGGCCCCTTCTCTGCCGCCGGCTTCTGTGCCTGATATGTGGGATGTCTGCCACATTCGAACAACCCCGGTCTCTCTGTGACCCCACAGATCGTGAAACCACACTGTTCCCATGAGGGCTAAACCCCCTGTTAAGCCTCTGAAACGATGTACCTCAGTGCAGCAGACAAAAAGTTCTGATTTTGTTCTCCATGGCTCTGCTGCTGCCGGGAGCCAGCACCTCCCCACAGGGTCTTTCTTCCTGATCTTTTGGATTCACTTTTTCCCCATGTCTTACCTTTCAGAAAGTGATCAATTTTCTGATCCTAGAATTGCTGCTCTTCCTCTCTTCTCTCTCTTGTTATGTTTGCAGGCTTTTACAATGGTTTGATAACTATCTAGCTGAACTTCTGGGATCCAACACTATCTCAGTCGCCTACACCTCTGCCATCTTGCCTCTTCTCTTCTGAGGAGTTCTCTATAGATCTTAGATATCAGACCTTTGTCTGTGGTGTCATTTGCGAATATCTTCTCCCATTCTGTGGGCCTGTTTGTTTTGTTGACTGTTTCCTTCGGGGTGCAGAAGCTTTTTATCTTGATGAAGTCCCAAAAGTTCAATTTTGCTTTTGTTTCCTTTGACTTTGGAGACATGTCCTGAAAGAAGTTGCTGTGGCTGATGTCGAGAGGTTACTCCCTATGTTCTCCTCTAGGATTCTGAGAGATTCCTGCCTCAGCTTGAGGTCTTTTATCCATTTTGAGTTTATCTTCATGTATGGTGTAAGAGAATGGTCAAGTTTCATTCTTCTACATAGAACTGTCCAATTTTCTCAGCACCATTTATTGAAGAGACTGTCTTTTTTCCACTGGATATTTTTTCCTGTTTTGTCAAAGATTATTTGACCATAGAGTTGCAGGTCCATATCTGGGCTCTCTATTCTGTTCCACTGGTCTATGTGTCTGTTTTTGTGCCAGTACCATGCGCCTGGTACTGTGTACCATCCCCACTTTGTAGTAAAGCTTGAAATTATGTAATGTGATGCCCCCAGCTTTGTTTTTCTTTTTCTACATTCCTTAGCAATTTGGGGTCTTTTTTGGTTCCATACAAATTTTAGAATTGTTTGTTCTAGCCCTTTGAAGAAAGCCAGTGGAATTTTGATTCAGGATGGCATTGAAAGTATAGATTGCTCTGGGCAGTATAGACATTTTAACAATGTTTATTCTTCGGATCCATGAGCATGGAATGCTTTTCCACCTTTTTGTGTCTTCTTCAATTTCCTTCATGAGCGTTCTGTAGATCCTTGAGTACAGATCTTTTACTTGTTTGGTTAGGTTTATTCCCAGGTATCATGGTTCTTGATATTGTAAATGGAATCGATTCTCTAATTTCTCTTTCCATATTTTCATTGTCAATGTATAGGAAAACAACTGATTTCTGTGCATTGATTTTGTATCCTGCCAAATTACTGAATTTCTGTATGAGCTCTAGTAGTTTGGGGGTGGAGTCTTTTGGGTTTTCCACATAAAGTATCATGTAATCTGCGAAGAGAGAAAGTTTGACTTCTTCATTGCCAATTTGAATACCTTTTATTTCTTTTTGTTGTCTGATTGCTGTTGCTAGGACTTCTAGTACTATGTTGAACAAGAGTGGTTAGAGTGGGAATCCTTGTTGTGTTCCTGATCTCAATGGGAAGACTGTCAGCTTTTTCCCATTGAGAATGATATTCGCTGTGGGTTTTTCATAGATAGACTTGATGATGTTGAGGAATGTTCCTTCTATCCCTATACTTTGAAGAGTTTTAATCAGGAACGGATGCTGAATTTTGTCAAATGCTTTTTCTGCATCAATTGAGAGGACCATGTGGTTCTTCTCTCTTCTCTTATTTATTTGTTTGAACACATTGACTGATTTGTGAATGTTGAACCACGCTTACATCCCAGGGATAAATCTCACCTGCTCATGGTGAATAATCTTTTTAATATGCTGTTGGATCTTATTAGCTAGGATCTTGTTGAGAATCTTGGCATCCATATTCATGAGGGATATTGGTCTGAAATTCTCCTTTTGGATGGGGTCTTTGCCTGGTTTGGGGATCAGGGTAATGTTAGCTTCATAGAAAGAGTCTGACAGTTTTCCTTCTGTTTTTGTTTTTTGAAACATTTTCAGGAGAATAGGTATTATTTCTTCGTTGAAAGTTTGGTAGAATTCCCCAAGGAATCCGTCCATTCTTGGGCTCTTGTTTCCTGGGAGGTTTTTGATCACTGCTTCAATCTCATTACTAGATATTGGTCTTTTCAGGTTGTCAATTTCTTCCCGTTTCAGTCTTGGAAGATTATGGGTTTCCAGGAATGCTCCATTTCTTCTAGGTTGTTTAACTTATTGGCATATAGTTGTTGATAATAATTTTTGATGATGGTTTCTATTTCCTTTGGATTAGTCGTGATCTCTCCCCTTTCACTCATAATTTTGTTCATTTGGGTCCTCTTTCTTTTCTTTTTTATGAGTTTAGCCAGTGGCTTATCAATCTTATTGATTCTTTCAAAAAACCAACTTCTGGATTCATTGATGTGTTCTTCCTTTTGTCTAGTTTCTAACTCATTGATCTCTGCTCTAATCTTGATATTTTCCTTTCTTGTGTGTGGGGTTGGCTTAATTGGTTGTTGATTTTCCATTTCTTTAAGGTGTAAAGAGAGCTGGTGTATTTGAGATTTTTCAATTTTTTTGAGTAAGGCTTGGATGGCTATGTATTTCCCCCTTAGGACTGCCTTTGCTGTGTCCCATAAGTTTTGTACCAATGTGTCTTCATTCTCATTGATCTCCATGAATTGTTTAAGTTCATCTTTGATTTCCGGGTTGGTCCAAATATTCTTGACCATGTTGGTCTTTAGCCTCCAAGTGTTTGAATTCCTTCCAATCTTTTTCTCGTTGTTGAGTTCCAGTTTCAAAGCATTGTGGTCTCAGAAAATGCAGGGAATCATCTCAATCTTTTGGTATCGGTTGAGTCCTGATGTGTGACGCAGTATGTAGTCTATTCTGGAGAAAGTTCCATGTGAGCTTGAGAAGAATGAGTATTCTGTTAATTTAGAGTAGAATGTTCTGTAAATATCTATGAGGTCCATCTGGTCCAGTGTGTCATTCAAAGCTCTTGTTTCTTTATTGATTTTCTGTTTAGATCATCTGTCTGTTACTGAGAGTGGTGTGTTAAGATCTCCTACTATGATTGTATTCCTATAATGTGACTCTTTATTTTGATTAACAGTTGGCTTATGTAGTTGGCTGCTCCTCTATTGGGGGCATAAATGTTTGCATTTGTTAGATCTTCTTGGAGGATAGGCATTTTAAGAATGATGTAGTGTCCTTCTGTCTCTCTGACTACAGTCTTTAGTTAAAATGTAATTTATCTGATAGGAAGATTGCTACCCCATCTTTCTTTTGAGGCCCCTTGGCATGAAAGATGGTTCTCCATCCTTTCACTTTCAGTCTGGATGCATCTTTTGGTTCCAAATGTGTCTCTTTTAGACAGCATATGGATAGGTCCTGCCGTTTTATCCATTCTGCACATCTGTGCCATTTTTTGAGTCTTTAGGCCATTGACGTTGAGCATGATTATTGAAAGATAAGTGTTTATTCACATCATGTTGCCTGTGTAGTCCTTGTTTCTATAGATTGTAAATTTCTGTTCTAAGTCACTCATAAGTTCTTTCTACTTTTATAGATCCCCCTTTAATATTTCCTGTGGTGCCGCCTTGGTGGACACATACTCTTTTATACCTTGCCAGTCTTGGAAGCTCTTTATGTCTCCATCCATTTTAAATGTCAGCCTTGCTGGATAAAGTATTCTTGGCTGCATGTTCTTCTCGTTTAGTGCCCCGAATACATCTTGCCAGCCCTTTCTGGCTTGCCAGGTTTCTGCGGACAGGTCTAACGTTATTCTAATGGATCTATCTCCATATATAAGGAATCTCTTCCCTCTAGCTGCCCTCAGGGCCTCTTGTCTAAAATTATAATTTGCAAATTTCATAATGATGTGTCTTGCTGATTTTCTAAACTCGTTGAAATTGGCACGTGTCCTTTCTGCCTCTACGACACGAACACTTGTTCCATTCCCCAGACTGGGGAAATTTTCATTCAGAATTTGGTCACCTCTATCTTCTAGTCGTCTGTCTTTCTCTACCTACTCTGGGATTCCAATAATTCTGACGTTGGAATGTTAAAATTAAACATTTAAATCTTTAAACACTTAAATCTTTAAATTTTCTGGGCTAGTGAAATTCTTGGATTGAGAAAGAAGTTCCTTTATTTTCCTGCCTGAAGGGAATGCATCTGGGTCCGAGGATATGCATTAGGGCAAATTAGCAATTAGTGTTTTCCCTTCTGTTGGAAAGGGTACTTTGTGTTCTATGATCACAAGTTTTGTTTTGTTTTGTTTTTGCTTTTTCCTTCGCCCTTGTTCAATTTTTATTGACTTGTGTGTTCAGTTCAATTTTATCTTGTAGGTTCAGCTTCCAGTTATCCCATCTTTGTCTAATATGCACACTGTTTCTGATCTCAATCTTATTAGTGCTTTTGGATGACTTCTGAGAGAATGACTCAGCTTTGCCATTTCCAAACTGAAAGTGCCTTATTGAGATTTTAGTTGGGATCACATGGATTTTTGGATTAAGTTCGGTGAGAATTTGCATCCTTATAATGTTGAACCTGTGTAAGAATATGCATAACTTTCTTTGGGCCTTCTTTTATGTCTGCTAGTAATGTTTTAGGATTTTTGACATTAGGGTTCTTTCTTAGGCATTTTAGAGTTTTCATTGCAATTGTGTATATTTTTTCTACTACTTTTTAAAAATTTTATTTTTTCAGTGTTCCAAGATTCATTGTTTAAGCACCACACCCAGTGTTCCATGCAATACATGCCTTCCTTAATACCCATCACCAGGATCCCCTTCCTACCTCCCCTCCAAACCTTCAGTTTGTTTCTCCGAGTCCACAGGTCCCCTCTTTGTCTCCCCCTCTGATTACCCCCAATTCACTTTTCCTTTCCCTTTCTTAATGTCCTCCATGTTTTTCCTTATGCTCCACAAGTAAGTGAAATCATATGATAATTGACTTTCTCTGCTTGACTTATTTCACTCAGCGTAATCTCCTCCAGTCCCATCCACATTGATACAAAAGTTATGTATCCATCCTTTTTGAGGGTTGCATAATATTCCATTGTATATATGGACCATATCTTCTTTATCCATTCGTCTGTTGAAGGGCATCTTGGCTCTTTCCACAGTTTGGCGATTGTGACCATTGCTGCTATGAACATTGAGGTACATATGGCCCTTCTTTGTACTGCATCCACTTCTTTGGGGTAAATACCCAATAGTGCAATTGCTGGGTCATAAGGTAGCTCTATTTTTAATTTCTTGAGGAATCTCCACACTATTTTCCAAAGTGGCTGCACCAACTTGCATTCCCACCAACAGTGTAAGAGGGTTCCCTTTTCTCCACATTCTCTCCAACACTTGTTTCTTGTCTTGTTAATTTTGGCCATTCTAACTGGTGTAAGGTAGTATCTCTAGGAGGCTTTCATTTGCATCTCCCTGATGGCTAATGATGATGAACATTTTTTTTTTCATGTGTCTGTTACCCATTTGTATGTCTTCTTTGAAGAAGTGTCTGTTCATGTCTTCTGCCCATTTTTTGATGTGACTATCGGTTTTGTAAGTGGTGAGTTTGAGGAGTTCTTTATAGATCTTGGATATCAGCCCTTTGTCTGTAGTGTCATTTGTGAATATCTTCTCCCATTCTGTGGGTTGCCTGTTTGTTTTGTTGACTATTTCCTTTGCTGTGCAGAAGCTTTTTGTCTTGATGAAGTCCCAAAAGTTCATTTTCGCTTTTGTTTCCTTTGACTTTGGAGAGGTGTCTTGAAAGGAGTTGCTGTGGTGGATGTCAAAGCACAAAAATGGACACATAGATCAGTGGAACAGAGTAGAGAGTCCAGATATGAACCTGCAACTCTATGGTCAAATAATCTTCCATAAAGCAGGAAAAAATAGCCAGTAGAAAAAAGACAGTCTCTTCAATAAGTGATACTGGGAAAATTGGATAGTTATGTATAGAAGAATGAAACTTGACCATTCTCTTAACACCATACACAAAGATAAACTAAAAATGGATAAAAGACCTCAATGTAAAGCAGCAACCTATCAAAATTCTCTGGGAGAATATAGGCAGTAACTCTTCAACATTGGCCACAGCAAGTAATTTCTTCTACTTTTACTCATTGGTTAGCAGTATTATGTGAGAAAGTTGCTTGTTTTTGAATGTTGATCCTATATATAGTATGACCTTGTTTTAAAAATTAAATTATGTTTCTATATTCCTTATAGAAAATGTGTAAAATGCAAAGAAACTGGGGGTGGGGAGAATCTTTAATCCCACTACTAAAAGAAACCACACTAATAATATCTTTGCACATTTTCTCCCAAATTTCCCAGTCATAAGAAATTCTATAAAATACTTAGTGTTTTATAGAAATATTTTTATAGAAAAATATAAGTATTTTTTTTGGAATCTATTAAAACTATTATAAATATCCAGTTGAGTACATATTATTTTATCATGTGATTGGACCATAATTTGCTTAGCTTTTCTTTTATCTTTGGCATTTCAGTTGCCCTCAGTTTCTCACTTGCAAAGCTTCTTAGGAAATACTTCAAATTTTCATATCTCAAAGGAAAGAAAATTAGCAAGCTTAGAGAAGCTTAGTTTCAGTTTCCCCACATATGAAATCTGCATAATGATAACTGTTCCAGGGACGTTATGAGGATTATATGTGAGGATGTGGCAGACTGTTTATCATAATGCCTGGCACTTAAAAAACGCTCAAGTAATGTCAGCTTTTGTAATTTCTAATCTACTAGGCATAACTTATGTTATCCCCTTTAGTCTTTACTATCACCCTATAAGATGACATTGTTTTCCTATTTCAACTGAAATAAGGATACTGAAGTTCGAAATGTTTGAATAGGTGCCCACTTTACACAGTTTGCACATGTCTTTGCTGTTTTAGTAGTTTTCCCTGAAAAAATAAATTTTTGAGGGAGGCTGGTCTAGAGATTTGTAGGACTAGTGAATAGCCCAATTCCTAGCAGAGGCAGAAACAGTGTCCACTTCAGTAATAAACACCTCAAAACTTGCTTCTCAGGGATGTGAAGAAAGTCCTAGGAATTAAAACATCAACAGCGTCCACCTTTCTTAGAAGTTCTTTTTTTTTTTAAGAGAAACTTAAAGTGTCTATTCTAAACCATGTAACATTTATTTTTTTTAAACTTTTATTTTATTTTTTCAGTGTTTCAAGATTCATTGTTCATGCATTACACCCAGTGCTCCATGCAATATGTGCCCTCCTCAATATCCACCACCAGGCTCACCCAACCCCCCAACCCTCTCCCCTTCAAAACCCTCAGTTTGTTTATCAGAGTCCATAGTCTCTCATCTTTTGTCTCCCTCTACGGTTTCTCCCAATTCACCCTTCCTTTCCTTCTCCCAGTGTCCTCCATCTTTTTCCTTATGCTCCACATGTAAATGAAACCATGTGATAACTGACTCTCTCTGCTTGACTTATTTCACTCTGCATAATCTATTCCAGTCCCGTCCATGTTGATACAAAAGTGGGATATTCGTCCTTTCTGATGGAAGCATAATATTTCATTGTATATATAAACCATATCTTCTTTATCCATTCATCTGTTGAAGGACATCTTAAACCAAGTAACATTTAAAGAAAATAACACATTGGACAAAGTTTTGATATCCTCAGTGTTGTGGCACTAAACATACATCTCCTGTTTCCAGATCCCAAACCTTAGTCTGGCACACTCCTTTGCAGGAAAAATGGCCTTGGTGGGAAATCAGACTCTCATCTCCCACTTCATCCTCTTGGGTCTTTTCAGCCATTCCCCACTGCACCTATTCCTCTTTTCTATCATCATGGTCATGTTCCTGGTGGCCCTCTCTGGCAATGGGCTCATGATCCTCCTCATCACCATCGACTCCCATCTGCACAACCCCATGTACTTCTTCCTCAGCTGGCTGTCACTCATGGACCTCATGCTCATCTCCACCATTGTGCCACGGATGGCCACTGACTTCCTCCTGGGCCATGGCTCCATCTCCTTCACAGGCTGTGGGCTCCAGATCCTCTTCTTCCTCACCCTCCTGGGAGATGAATGCTTCCTGCTGGCCTTCATGGCCTATGACCGTTATGTGGCCATCAGCAACCCATTGAGGTACTCAGTGATCATGAGCCGCCGAGTTTGCTGGCTCATGGTGGCAGTGTCTTGGCTCTTTGGCCTGGTGGATGGACTGATCCAGGCCATCTTCACTCTGACCTTCCCCTACTGTGGCTCCCAGGAAATCGACCACTTCTTCTGTGATGTCCCTGCCATACTGAAGTTGGCCTGTGCTGACACCTCCCTTTATGAGACCATGATCTATGTCTGTTGCATCCTAATGCTGCTCCTGCCCTTCTCTGTCATATCTGCCTCCTACCTGCGGATCCTGTTAGCTGTGCTCCACATGCGTTCTGCTGAAGGTCGGTGGAAAGCCTTTGCTACCTGCTCTTCTCACATGGCAGTGGTTTCTTTCTTCTATGGGGCTGCCATGATCACCTACATGCGACCCCAGACCTACCATTCCTCCAAGCAGGACAAGGTGGTCTCGGCCTTCTATACGATGATCACCCCTATGCTTAACCCACTCATTTACAGCCTGAGGAACAGGGAAGTGGCTGGAGCTTTCAAGAAACTCTGTGGAGGTGTCCCTGTGGTGTGGGAGCAGGGTTAGGTTGACACTGGCACCTGTGGATGTAGGCTCTGGGTCATGGCTACCTGGATTAGCCTTTTACATTTTAGCTATTGTTTTTGAGTGTGTAGTGGTATCTCACTGTGGTTTAAATTGCATTCTCCTGAAGCTGTTTTCGAGTGCTCTTGTGTACATTTTAAAAAAAGATATTTATTCATTTATTTATTAAATTTAGAGCACAAGTAGGGGGAGGGGCAGGGGGAAATGGAGAGAGAGAATCTCAAACGGACTCTGCTGAGCACAGACCCCTACTTTGGGCTTGAGCTCACAACCCTGAGATTATAAATTGAGCTGAAATCAAGAATTGAACATTTAACTGACTGAGCCACCCAGGTGCCTCTATTTGTATATTTTTAAAATCAAACTGTAATGGGTGATTTTATTTTTTATTTGCATATTTTTACATATCTGTCAGCCATGCTATTGTCCTCTTTTTTTAGCTTTATTGAAATATAATTGACCTACAATAAATTGCTTATGTTTAAAGTGTACAATTTGACACATTTTTACCTAAGTATATACATGTGAAATTTTCAATATAATGGAAAACAACAATCAATCTAGTAAACATATCCATAATCTCTTAAAATTTCCTCATATCCTTTGTAGTCCCTCCTGCCTTTCTCATGATTGTCCCTTCAATGTCAATGGGAACCAATAATGTACTTTCTGTCACTATAAATTCATTTACACTTTGTAAAACTTTATATAAATGTAATCAACTAGAACTTTTTTTTTTTTTAATTAATTTTTATTAACATATAATGTATTATTTGCCCCGGGGTACATGTCTGTGAATCATCAGGCTTACACATTTCACAGCACTTAACAGCACATACCCTCCCCAATGTCCAAAACCCAGCCACCCTATCCCTACCCTGTCCCCCACCTCCCAGCCACCCTCAGTTCGTTTCGTGAGTCTAGCAGTCTCTTATGGTTTGTCTCCTTCCCCATCCCTTCCTGTTTCATTTCTCTCCCCCACCCCCCCAAACT
Organism: Procyon lotor; assembly: GCA_028646535.1. Classification (NCBI taxonomy): domain Eukaryota; kingdom Metazoa; phylum Chordata; class Mammalia; order Carnivora; family Procyonidae; genus Procyon; species Procyon lotor. The sequence goes on along the minus strand of CM053607.1, from coordinate 124,977,237 downwards.
CCCTCCTTGCCTCTCAAATTCTTCATATCAGAGAGATCATGTGATAATTGTCTTTCTCTGACTGACTTATTTCGCTTAACATAATACCCTCCAGTTCCATCCACATCGTTGCAAACGGCCAGATTTTGTTTCTCGTGATGGCTGCATAGTATTCCATTGCATATATATCATGTGTCTGTTGGCCATTTGGATGTCCTCTTTGCAGAAATGTCTGTTCACCTAGAAGAACTTTTTTTTCCTTTTTTTTTTTTTTTTTTTTTTTTTGACAGGGGAGGCCATCTGACTTCTTTCATAAATATTGACATCTGGTTTTTTGGCATTCTTTTTTGTTGCTGTGTAGCATACAATATATGTATACACCAC
>CM053607.1:124961144-124976774 GCA_028646535.1 Procyon lotor | reverse complement strand
CTTATGTGAAGTGAAATAAGTCAAGCAGAGAAACTCATATGTGGACTATAAGGAATAGCTCAGAGAACCATAGGGTAAGGAAGAGAAAACTGGGAAGAAATTAGAGAGGGAGACAAACCATGAGAGACTCTAGACTCTGGGAAGGAAACTGAGGGTTACAGAAGGGAAGGGGTATGAGAGGATGAGAGGATGGGGTAACTAGGTGATGGGCATTAAAGAGGGCATGTGTTGTGATGAGCACTGGGTGTCATAAGCAAATAATGAACATAATGTCATTGAACATTATATCAAAAACTAAAGATGTAGTCTATGTTGGCTACCTGAACATAATAAAAAAACAAAACTTCTATGAACATTTGAATAAAATTTTGAACATATTCTTTCAATTCGCTTAGATAAATTTCTAGGAGTGAAATACATGGGTCATATGGTATGTGTATGTTTAACTTATTGAGAAATACCAAACAGTTTTCCAAGTAGTTACCTCATATTACATTTCCATCAACAATGAGCAAGCTTTCCAGCTCATTCGTATTGGGTCCAATGCTTGGAATTGCCAGGCTTCTTGATATAATCATTCTAATAGGTGTGTGGTATTTTCTTGTTTTAGTTTGCATTTCTTTTTATTATTATTATTTTTTAAATTTTGTTTTATTTTTTTTCAGTGTTCCAAGATTATATTATTTGTCACCATACAGTACACCATTAGTTTTTGATGTAGTGTTCCAAGATTCATTGTTTACGTATAACACCCAGTGCTCTATGCAATACATGCCCTCCTTAATACCCATCACTGGGCCAACCCATCCTTCCACCCCCTTTCTTGCATTTTTTTAAACTCAGATTCAATTAGCCAACATATAGTACATCAGTTTCAGATGTAGTGCTCAATAATCCATCAGTTGCATATAACACCCAGTGCTCATCACATCATGTGTTTCCTTAATGCCCATCAACTATCCTATCCCACAACCCTCACCCCTTTCACAACCCTCACTTTGTTTCCCATGGTGTGGTGCATAAACAATGAATCCTGGAACACTGAAAAAATTAAATTAAATTTTAAAAAAAGAAAGAAATGGATAGTTCGGTGAAAAAAAAAAGTCTCTCATTGTTTGTCTCCTTCTCTGATTTCTTCCCATTCAGTTTTCCATCTCTTCCCCTATGATCCTCTGCATTGTTTCTTTTTTTTTTTTTTTAAGATTTTATTTATTTGACAGAGAGAAACACAGCAAGAGAGGGAACACAAGCAGAGGGAATGGCAGCGGGAGAAGCAGGCTTTCTGCCGAGCAGGGAGCTCGATGCGGGGCTTGATCCCAGGACCCTGGGATCATGACCCGAGCTGAAGGCAGATGCTTAACGACTGAGCCACACAGGCACCCCTGCACTGTTTCTTATATTTCACATATGAGTGAAACCCATGATAATTGTTTTTCTTTAACTGACTATTTCACTTAGCATAATACCCTCCAGTTCTATCCACATCAATGTAAATTGTAGGTATCCCCCTTTCTGATGGCTATACATACAATATTCCATTGTATGCATATACCACATCTTATTTTATTTATTTTATTTAAATGCAATTAGCCAATGTGTAGTACATTAATTTTTGATATAATCCTCAATGATACCTTAGTTCAGTATAACACCCAGTGCCCATCATATCACGTGCCATCTTTAATGCCCATCACTGAGTTACCCTATCCCCCCACCCACTTCCCTTTCCACAACCCTCAGTTTGTTTCCCAGACTCAAGTCTCATATGGTTTGTCTCCCTCTCTGATATCTTCATATTCAGTCACCCCCTACTCGTATTGTCTTCTGCACTATTCCTTATGCTCCACATATGAGTGAAACCATTTGATATTGTTTCTCTGATTGACTTATTTCACTTAGAAGAATATCATCCAGTTCCATCCATGTCTATGTAAATGGTAGGTTTCACCTTTTCTGATGACTTTTAATATTCCATTGAATATATGAGCCACATCGTCTGTATCCATCCATCTGCTGAAGGACTTCTCAGCTCCTTCCACAGTTTGGCTATTGTGGACATTGATGCTCTGAATATTGGGGTAAAGTGCCCCTTCATTTCACTGCATCAGCATCTTTGTGGTAAATACCCATTAACACAATTGCTGGGTTATAGGTAGTTCTATTTTATAAGTTTGCTTTTCCTAAGAACTAATAATGTTGAGCATATTTTCATGTGTTGATTTTCCATCCATACATCTTTTTGAAGAAATATCTGTTCAAATACTTTATCTACTTTTTACCTAGACTGTTTGTGTTTTTATGTCTTCTAATTGGTGAGTATAAAAGTTCTTCATGTATTCTAGATACAAGCCATCAGATATAAATTTTGCAAATATATACTCCAGTCTCTGGCCTGCCTTTTCATTTTCATAACAAATTTTTTTGAAGAATGAAAGTGTTTCATTTGATGAAATCCAAATGACTCATAGTTCATTTGGTAGTTCATGCTTATTGTGTTTTGTTTAAGATATTTTAGCTAAGTCAAAGGTCAATAAAATTTAATCTTATGCATTCTTTTAGAAGTTTTATAGTTTTGTCTGTTTAATTTAGGTTTAGTAGCAAGAAAAGATATCCAATGGGGAAAAAAAAACAGTCTCTTCAATAAATGGTGCTGGGAAAATAGGACAGCTATATGTATAAGAATGAAACTCAACCATTCTCTTACACTAAACACAAAGATAAACTTGAAATGGATGAAAAAAAAAACCTCAATGTGAGGCAGGAATCTATCAAAATTCTAGAGGAGAACATAGACAGTAACCTCTTCGACATTGGCCACAATAACTTCTTTCAAGACATATCTCCAAAGGCAAAGGAAACAAAAGTGAAAATGAACTTTTGGGACTTCATCAAGATAAAAAGCTTCTGCACAGCAAAGTAAACAGTCAACAAAACAAAGAATGGGAGAAGATATTCGCAAATGACACTACAGACAAAGGGCTGATATCCAAGATCTATAAAGAACTCCTCAAACTCAACACTCAAAGAACAGATAATCACATCAAAAAATGGGCAAAAGACATGAACAGACACTTTTCCAAAGAAGACATACAAGTGGCTAACAGACACATGGAAAAGTGTTCATCATCATTAGCCATCAGGGAGACTCAAATCAAAGCCACATTGAGATACTACCTTACACCAGTTAGAATGGCCAAAATTAAAAAGACAGTAAATAACAAGTGTTGGAGAGGATGTGAGAAAGGAGAACCCTCCTATACTGTTGGTGAGAAGGCAAGTTGGTGCAGGCACTTTGGAAAACAGTGTGGAGATTCCTCAAGAAATTAAAAATAGAGCTACTGTATGACCCAGCAATTGCACTACTGGGTATTTACCCCAAAGATACAGATGTAGTGAAAGGAAGAGCCATATGTACCCCAATGTTCATAGCAGCAATGGCCGCAATTACTAAACTGTGGAAAGAGCCAAGATGCCCTTCAACAGATGAATGGATACAGAAGATATGGTCCATATATACAATGGAATATTATGCAGCCCTCAGAAAGGATGAATAACCAACCTTTATATCAACATGGATGGGACTGGAGATTATGCTGAGTGAAATAAGTTAAGCAGAAAAAATCAATTATCACATAATTTCACTTAATTGTGGAGCATAAGGAATAACATGGAGGGCATTAGGAGAAAGAAAGGAAAAACGAATTGGGGGAAATTGGAGGGGGAGACAAAGCATGAGATATTGTGGGCTCAGAGCAACAAACTGAGGGTTTTGGAAGGGAGCGGGGGTGAGAAGACAGGTGAGCCTGGTGGTGGGTATTAAGGAGGGCATGTATTGCATGGAGCACTGGGTATGGTGCATAAACAATGAATCTTGGAACACTGAAAAAATAAAATAAAATTTCAAGAAGAAAAGAGGAAGAGAAAAAAATAAAATAAAGAGAGAGAAGAAGCCACAACAAACAAAGTACTATGGAGATATGGTTTAGAGGAAAAATGGATCCAGGGTGCTTTGGAGGGGCGGGAGTTGTGGTCACAGAGAAAGGTGAGAGACAGAGAGGAGCACACAGGGGAAGGCAAAAGAAGAGCATTTCCTCAAAGCTATGTCTGGGGAAATAAGAGGAGCTGACTTTCATGGGTTCCTGGATCCAGTGGGGCTTAAAGATGAGTTTAAAGGTCAGCAGGCTTGGCTGGGATAGAACCCTTGGGGCACTGCCCTACCCCTGGAAGAAACAACCCCAGGCATAGACACTGTGGAAACAACAGTATGAAAAAAATAAGGACACAAGGGGGAGAGATAATTTGCTCTTCGCTGAGTGCTTCACTGAAAAGCAATTTTCACAGAGATGTCTCTCTGGGCCAAAAGAGTACCTGGCACCATTTCCCTCTCCCATCTCACAGTGTAAACATGGAACCACCTGTGGGAAGCAATGCAGTGCCACACTGGCTGGTTAACCTTCTTACCAAGTACCACATCCCTGCACTCTGGCAGGACTGCCCTGTCAAACTTGCCTCAGTTCTAGTGTAGTGGTGGGTTCTTTCCCCAGAAGACCAGCAGAAACCCCTGCCTACACCTCATCTAGTTCTGCTAGACCTCATCTCTACTGGAAGCAGTATCAGATCTCACTTAAAAAGCAGACCAGTGGATGCTGGATAAAATTCACCACACTTTGCCCGAGTTCCAAACACTGCCCTTGGCAGGCAAGGAGAGACTCTGAAGAACACTGGCCTGAAGGATATAGCAACAGGAACACAGCAACAGAATGTCTGCAACACACAATATGAATGCTTCCTGAAGCTCCAAGCACTCAAGACAATATGACCTTTTCCTCATCAAGCCAGTACACTCAGGAGGAGGAAACATAATGGGCTTTTCTAATACACAGAAGAAGGCAGAGACTCAGACAAAATGGCAAGGTGGAGGAATTGATCCCAAATGGACAGAGATCTAGGCAAAATCTAAATAATATGCCTGATGGAGAATTGAAAGTGACAATCAAAAGATACTTGCTGAGCTTGACAAAAGAATGGAGGAATTTTGGGAGACTCTAACTACAGAGATAAAAGTGTTAAAGGAAAAGAATCTGTCAGAAATGAAAAATGCAAAAATTGAGATTATAAACATGCTTGATAAAATGAACACTAGGCTGGATGGAGCAGAGAAATGAATTAGTGACCTACAGACAAGATAATGGAAAATATGAAGCTGAAAAAAAGAGAGAAAGAATTATGGAACAGGAGAATAGACTTAGGGAACTCAGTGACTCCATTAAACTGAATAACATTCATATTACAGGAGTCCCTGAAGAAGATCATAGAAGAAGGCAGCAGAAAATTTATTTGAGGAAATAATAGGTGAAAAATTCCCTAATTGGGGGAAGGAAACAGACATGCAGAACCAGGAGGAACAGAGAATTTCATCAAAATCAACAAAAGCAGGCCAACACCAAGACATATTGTATTTAAATTTGTAAGATACAGTGATACAGAAAAAAGTCTTCAAAACATCATGACAAAAGGAGTCCTTAAGTTACAAAGGAAGACCCATAAGATTACTGTAGATCAATAGAAACGTAGCAGGCCTGAAGAAAGTGGCATGATTTACTTAAAGTGCTGAATGGGAAAAATCTTCAGCCACGAGTACTCTATCCAGCAAGGTTATCATTAGAAGAGAGATAAAGAGATTCAGGACAAACTAAAATGTAAATGTGTTTGTGATCCTTAAACCAGCTCTGCAAAAAATATTAGGGTGACTTTTTGAGTGAAAAGTCCAAAAGTGATGAAGGCAAGAAAGGAACAGAGAAAATATCCAGAAACAATGACAAAACAAGTAATAAATGGCAACAAATACATATCTATCAATAATTATTCTGAATGTAAATGGACTAAATGTTCTAATCAAAACACATGGGGTATTAGAATGGATAAAAAATAAGTCAAACTTTCATTCTTTGCAGATGACATGATACCTTATGTAGAAAGCCCAAAAGACTACCAAAAAATTGCTAAAATTGATACAGGAATTCAGCAAAGTAGCACGTCATAAAATCAATGCACAGAAGTCAATTGCATTTCTATACACTAACAATGTGACTGAAGAAAAAGAAATTAAGGAATTGATTCCATTTACAATTGCAACAAAATCCATAAGACCCTTAGAAATAAACCTAACCAAAGGGATAAGAATCTGTACTCTAAAGTACAGTTCTCCTAGAGGAGAACTTTATGAAAGCAATTGAGGAAGACACAAAGGAAAGACACAAAAGGAAAAACATTCCATGCTCATGGATTGGAAGAATAAACACTGTTAAAGTGTCTATGCTACCTAAAGCAATCTACATATTTAATGCAATCCCCATCAAAATACCAACATTTTTCAGAAAGCTCAAACAAACCATCCTAAAATTTGTATGGAAACAGAAAAGAACCTGAATAGCCAAATGAATATTGAAAAAGAAATCCAAAGCTAGAGGCATCACAATTTTGGACTTCAAGCTCCACTATGAAACAGTATCATCAAGACACTGTGGTACTGGCACAAAAACAGACACGTACATCAATGGAAGATAATAGAAAACCCAGAAATAGATCCTCAACTCTATGGTCAACTAATCTTCAGCAAAGCAGGAAAGAAGATCTAATGAAAAGTTCTTTCAATAAATGGTGTTGGGAAAACTGGACAGCCACATGGAGAAGAATGAAACTCGACTATTTTCTTACACCATACACAAAAATAAACTCAAAATGGATGAAACACCTTAATGTGCAACAGGAATCCAACAAAATCCTAGAGGTGAACACAGGCAGCAATCTCTTTGACTTTGGCACTAGTGATTCTAAAACCTTGAGCAGCTGCAGGCTGCGCACACACCCCAAGCCCCTGGATCACGTTTGGGTGCCATTCTAATGTCCTTTTCAGGCCACCACCACCACCTGCAAGTTTTTGCCCTCTCAGGCACAGGTTCCAGACTTTTTCAAGCTGCTCAGGAAAAGAGTGATTACGAACAGGCCTGGCTCATGGTTTATGGAGATCTGAGCTGAGAATCCCTTCCTGGGTTTGCTGACCATAACCTGCTTCCTTGCTCCACTGCTCTGGCAGTCTGCCAGTTCAGGCACACCTTATGTTCTGTGGGTCTTCATATCCTGAGACCACAATACCCTACCTAGAATTTTGCCTTTTCATTTCCAGAGCCACTTTCAGAGAGGGATGTTTTTCACTAGAGCAGATTTCTGAGGATTCCGATTTTGCGCTCTGGTGTTATATCACCTTCCAGGAGCCAGCTTATGGAAGCTTCCCCCCCCTCCTGTGTATCTTCCAATATCTTCCCACAGATTCACCACTTCACACGTCCTACCTTGCAAAAAGTGGTTGCTTTTCTGCTTGTGGAGATGCAGATATATATTGTTACATCTCAGACTGATTTCAAGGGTGTTCAAAATGGTTTGAAAGATATCTGGCTAAAACCAGTTGAAAGGGGTCCCCTACTCCTCTGTCATCTTGCCTCCTTACTCTGCTTTTGTTTGTTTCAGAATGTCAAAATATTTTCTTCAATGTCAAGAATAGTTTTTCAAGATTTTTCAAGATTCTTGTTTTTCAAGAATTCTTACTTGGAATTTTTTTCTCTCTCAGTGGTTTCAAATGGTCAGTGAACTTTCTGGTTGCCATGGTTTCTGATGATAAATCTGTTAATCTTACTGTGCCCATGTACATGATGAGTTGCTTCTCTTTTGCAGCTTTTGGGACTCTCTTTGTCCTTGGATTCCAACAGTTTGAATATAATGGTCTCTGTATGGATCCTTCTGCATCCTGAATTTCATTTAACTTCTTAAGTGCATTGATTCATTTTTTTTTTCAAGTTTGAACAACTTTCAACAATTTTTTTTTTAAAGATTTTATTTATTTGACAGAGAGAAACACAGTGAGAGAGGGAACACAAGCAGAGGGAATGGTAGCAGGAGAAGCAGGCTTCCTGCAGAGCAGAGAGCCCGATGCGGGGCTCGATCCCAGGACTCTGGGATCTGACCTGGGCCGAAGGCAGACGCCCAACGACTGAGCCACCCAGGTGCCCCCAGCTTTCAACAATTTTTAATGTCCTTCTTGCATCTTTTATTCTCTCTCTTAAAATTTCAAATACCTGTGTTGCTATGCTTGATGGTATCCCACAGAGATCTTAGGCTCTATTCCTTATACTTTTTTTTTTCTTTCTGTGCTTTATACTGGATAATCTGAATTGAATTATCATTAAGTTTGTTGACTTTTTTCTTACATTTCTTTATTCGTTTTCATGCTTTGCAAGTTTTCATACAATTCTCAACATTTTCAATATTAAGTGGTAACCCTACAAATACCTACTTATGATTTAATTAATTATAACTAACTAATTTATTTATTTATTTATTTATTTATTTATTTATTTATTTATTTATTTTCAAAATTGACATATAATGTATTATTTGCTTCAGGGGTACAGGTCTGTGAATCCTCAGTCTTACACAATTCACAACATCCTGTATTGGTACCCTCCCCAGTGTCCATAACACAGTCTGCTATCCCTCCCCCCACTCCCCAGCAATCCTCAATTTGTTTCCTGAGATTAAGAGTCTTTTATGGTTTGTCTCCCTCCCAATCCCATCTTGTTTCATTTTCTCTCTCCCTACCCCCCATGACTCCTCACCCTGCCTCTCAAACTCCTCATATCATAGAGATCATATGATAATTGTCTTTCTCTGATTGACTTATTTCACTTAGCATAATACCCTCTAGTTCCATTAATGTCATTGCAAATGGCAAGATTTTGCTTTTTGATGGCAGCAGAGTATTCTATTGCGTGTGTACGTGCATGTGTGTGCGTGTGTGTGTGTGTGTGTATGTGTGTGTTTACCACAGCTTCTTTATCCATTCATCTGTTGATAGGCATCTAGGTTCTTTCTATAGTTTGGCTATTGTGGACTGCTATAAACATTCAGGTGCATGTGCCCCTTTGGATCACTACACTTGTATCTTTAGGGTAAATACCCAGTAGTGAGATTGCTGGGTCATAGGGTAGCTCTATTTTCAACTTTTTAGGAACCTCCATACTGTTTTCCAGAGTGGCTGTACCAGCTTGCATTCCCACCAACAGTGTAGGAGGGTTCCCCTTTCTCCACATCCTTGCCAACATCTGTTGTTTCATGACTTGTTAATTTTGGCCATTCTGACTGCTATGAGATGGTATCTCATTATGTTGTTGTTTTTTTTAATTTTATTTTTCAGTGTTCCAAGATTCATTGTTCATGCAGTCATTGTTCATGCAGTTCAGGCAGTCACACCCAGTCTCACTATAGTTTTAATTTGTATTTCCCTGATGCCGAGTGATGTTGAGTAATTTTTCATGTGTCTGTCGGCCATTTTGATGTCTTCTTTATAGAAATGTCTGTTCATGTCTTATGCCCATTTCTTTTCTTCTATAAACTTTTATTTTATTTTTTCAGTGTTCCAAGATTCATTGTTCATGCACCACATGCAACATGTGCCCTCCTCAATACCCACCACCATGCTCACCCAACCCCCCAACTCTCTCCCCTTCAAAACCCTCAGTTTGTTTGTCAGAGTCCACAGCCTCTGATGTTTTGTCTCCCTCTCCAATTTCTCAAAATTCACCCTTCCTTTCCTTCTCCCAATGTCCTCCATCTTTTTCCTTATGTTCCACACATAAGTGAAACCATATTGGTTTCAATATGGTTTCAATAATCTTGATTGGATTATTTGTTCTTTGGGTGTTGAGTTTGATAAGTTCTTTAGGTGTTGAGTTTGATAAGATTTGTTCTTTGGGTGTTGATTTGTTCTTTGGGTGTTGAGTTTGATAGATTTTGGATACTAGCCCTCTATCTGATGTGTCATTAGCAAATATCTTCTTCCATTCTGCCAGTTGTCTTTGGTTTTGTTGACTGTTTCCTTTGCTGTGCAAAAGCTTTTGATCTTGATAAAGTCCCACCAGCTCAATTTTGCCCTTGCTTCCATTGTCTTTGGTGATATTTCTAGGAAGAAGTTGCTATGGCTGAGATCGAAGAAGTTGCTGCCCGTGTTCTCCTCTAGGATTTTGTTGGATTCCTGTCTCACATTGAGGTCTTTCATCCATTTTGAGTCTATTTTTGTGTGTGGTGTAAGGAAATGGTCCAGTTTCATTCTTCTGCATGTGGCTGTCCAGTTTTCCCAACACCATTTGTTGAAGAGACTATCTTTTTCCCATTGGACATTCTTTACTGTTTGCCAAAGATTAGTTGATCTAGAGTTGGGGGTCCATTTCTAGGCTCTTTATTCTGTTCCCTTGATCTATGTGTCTGTTTTTGTGCCAGTACCATACTGTCCTAATTATTATAGCTTTGTAATAACACTTGAAGTCTGGAATTGTGATGCTGCCAACTTTGGTTTTCTTTTTCAACGTTCCTCTGGCTATTCGTGGTCTTTTTCTGGTTCCATATAAATTTTAGGATTATTTGTTCCATCTGTGGAAAAAAGTTGATGGTATTTTGATAGAGATTGTATTAAATGTGTAGATTACTCTAGGTAGCATAGACATTTTCACAATATTTGTTCTTCCAATCCATAAGCATGGAACGTTTTTCCATTTCTTTGTGTCCTCCTCAATTTCTTTCATGAATATAGTTTTCTGAATACAAATTCTTTGCCTCTCTGGTTAGATTTATTCCTAAGTATCTTATGGTTTTGGGTGTAATCGTAAGTGGGATCAACTCCTTCATTTCTCTTTCTTCTGACTTGTTTTTGGTGTATAGAAATGCAACCACTTTCTGTGCATTGATTTTATATCCTGACACTTTACTGAATTTTTGTATGAGTTCTAGCAGTTTTGGAGTGGAGTCTTTTGGGTTTTCCACATAAAGTATAGTATCATCAGCAAAGAGTGAGAGTTTGACTTCTTTGCCGATTTGGATGCCTTTGATTTTTTGTTATTGTTGTTGTTATCTGATTGCTGAGGCTAGGACTTCTAGTACTATGTTGAATAGCATTGGTGATAGTGGACAGCCCTGCCATGTTCCTGACCTGACGGGGAAAGCTCTCAGTTTTTCCTCATTGAGAATGATATTCACTGTGGGTTTTCATAGATGGCTTTGATGATATTGAGGTATGTACTCCCTATCCCTACACTGTGAAGAGTTTAGATCAAGAAAGTATGCTGTGCTTTGTCAAATGGTTTTTCAGCATCTATTGAGAGTATCATATGGTTCTCGTTCTTTCTTTTATTAATATATTGTATCACATTGATTGATTTGTGGATGTTGAACCAATCTTGCAACCCAGGAATAAATCCCACTTGGTCATATTGAATAATCTTTTTAATGTACTGTTGGATCCTATTAGTATTTTGGTGAGAATTTTTGCACCCGTGTTCATCAAGGATATTGGTCTGTAATTCTCCTTTTTGATGGGGTCTTTGGTCTTGGGATGAAGGTAATGCTGGCTTCATAAAATGAGTTTGGAAATTTTCCTTCCATTTCTATTTTTTGGAACAGTTACAGGAGAATAGGTATTAATTCTTCTTTAAATATTTGGTAGAATTCCCTAGGGAAGCCGTCTGGCCCTGGGCTCTTGTTTATTGGGAGATTTTTGTTGACTGCTCCAATCTCATTAATGGTTATGGGTCTGTTCAGGTTTTCTATTTCTTCCTGGTTCAGTTTTAGTAGTTTATAGATCTCTAGGAATCCATCCATTTCTTCCAGATTGTCAAATTTGCTTGTGTATAGTTGTTCATAATATGTTCTTATAATTGTTTTAATATGTTCTTATAATTTCTTTGGTGGTGGTTGTGATCTCTCTGCTTTCATTTATGATTTTATTAATTTGGGTCCCTTTTCTTTTTGATAAGTCTGGCCAGGAGTTTATCAATCTTATTAATTCTTTCAAAGAACCAGCTTCTACTGTTGTTGATTTGTTCTATTGTTCTTTTGGTTTCTATTTCATTGATTTCTGCTCTGATCTTTATTATTTCTATTCTCCTGCTGGGTTTAGGCTTTCTTTGCTATTCTTTCTCCAGCTCTTTAGGTGTGAGACTAGGTTGTGTATTTAGGACTTTTCTTGTTTCTTGGGAAGGGCTTGTATTGCTATATACTTTCCTTTTAGGACCACCTTTGCTGTGTCCCAAAGATTTTGAACAGTTGTGTTTTCATTTTCATTTGTTTCTGTGAATTTTTTAAATTCTTCTTTAACTTCCTGGTTGACCCATTCAGTCTTTAGTAGGATGCTTTTTAGGCTCATGTATTGGAGCTCTTTCCAACTTTCCTCCTGTGGTTGCATTCTAGTTTTAAACCATTGTGATCTGAAAATATGCAGGGAATGATCCCAATCTTTTGGTACTGGTTGAGACCTGATTTGTGACCCAGGATGTGATCTATTCTGAAGAATGTTCCATGTGCACTAGAGAAGAATGTGTATTCTGTTGCTTTGGGATGGAATGTTCTAAATATATCCGTGATGTCCATCTGGTCCAGTGTGTCATTTAAAGCTTTTATTTCCTTATTGATCTTTTGCTTAGATGACTGTCCATTTCAGTGAAGGGGGTGTTAAAGTTCCCTACTATTATTGTATTATTGTTAATGTGTTCATTTGATTTTTTTATTAATTGGTTTATATAATTGGTTGTTCCCATGTTAAGGGCATACATAGATATTTACAATTGTTAGATCTTCTTGTTGGACAGACCCTTTAAGTATGATAGAGTGTCCTTCCTCATCTCTTATTATAGTCTTTGGCTTGAAATCCAGTTTATCTGATATAGGGATTGCCACCCCAGCTTTCTTCTGATGTCCATTAGCATGGTAAATTTTTTTCCACACCCTCACTTTAAATTTGGAGGCGTCTTTGAGTCTAAAATGAGTTTCTTGGGGCGCCTGGGTGGCTCAGTTGTTAAGCGTCTGCCTTCGGCTCAGGTCATGATCCCAAGGGTCCTGGGATCAAGCCCCGCATCGGGCTCCCTGCTTGGTAGGAATCCTGGTTCTCCTGCTACCATTCCCTCTGTTTGTGTTCCCTCTCTCGCTGTGTTTCTCTCTGTCAAATAAATAAAATCTTTAAAAATAAAATAAATAAAATGAGTTTCTTGCAAACAGCATATCAATGGGTCTTGTTTTTTTATCCATTCTGATATGTGTCTTTTGATTGGGGCATTTAGCCCATTTACATTCAGAGTAACTATTGACAGATATGAATTTAGTGCCATTGTATTGCCTGTAAAGTGACTGTTACTGTATATTGTTTCTGTTCCTTTCTAGTCTGTTACTTTTAGGCTCTCTCTTTGCTTAGAGGACCCCTTTCAATATTTCCTGTAGGGCTGGTTTGGTCTTTGCAAATTCAGTTTTTGTTTGTCCTGGAAGCTTTTTATCTCTTCCTCTATTTTCAATGACAGCCTAGCTGGATACAGTATTCTGGGATGCATATTTTTCTCATTTAGTGCTCCAAGTATATCATGCCAGTCCTTTCAGGCCTGTCAGGTCTCTATGGATAAATCTTCTGCCAATCTAATATTTCTGCCATTGTATGTTACAGACCTCTTGTCCTGAGCTGCTTTCAGGATTTTCTCTTTGGCACTGAGACTTGTAAGTTTTATTATTAGATGACAGAGTGTGGGCCTATTTTTATTGATTTTGAGGGGGGTTCTCTGTGCCTCCTGGATTTTGTTCCCTTCTCCAAAGTAGGGAAATTCTTGACTATAATTTGCTCCAATATACCTTCTGGCCCTCTTTATCTTTCCTCTTCTTCTGGAATCCCAATTATTCTAATATTGTTTCATCTTGTGGTAGCATTTATCTCTCGAATTCTCCCCTTGTCCCCTCATTGTTTGTCTCTCTTTTTCTCAGCTTCTTTATTCTCCATCATTTGGTCTTTTATATCACTAATTTTCTTTTCTGTTTTATTCACCTCGGAAGTAAGAGCCTCCATTTTTCTTAAAGAAGTTGTTTATATACAAAGAACTCCTCAAACTCAATACTCACAAAACTGATAATCACTTCAAAAATGGTCAGAAGACATGAACAGACACTTCTCCCAAGAAGACATACAAAGGTTTAACAGACATGAAAAAATGTTCATCGTCATTAGCTAACAGGGAAATTAAAATCAAAACCACATTGAGATATTACATTACACCAGTTAGAATGGCCAAAATCAACAAGACAGTAAACAACAAATGTTGGAGAGGATGTGGATAAAGGGAAACCTTCTTACACTGTCAGTGGGAATACAAGTTGGTGTAGCCACTTTGGAAAACAGTGTGGAGATTCCTCAAGAAATTAAAAATAGAGCGAGCCTGATGATGGGTATTAAGGAGGGCACGTATTGCATGGAGCACTGGGTGTGGTGCATGAACAATAAATCTTGTAACATTGAAAAAATAAAATAAACATATTTGGGGGAAAAAAAGAAATTAAAAATAGAGCTACCCTATGACCCTGCAATTGCACTACTGGGTATTTACTCCAAAGAAGCAGATGCAGTACAAAGAAGGGCCACATGTACCCCAATGTTCACAGCAACAATGGCCACAATCACCAAACTGTGGAAAGAACCAAGATGTCCTTCAACAGATGAATGGATAAAGAAGATATGGTCCATATATATAATAGAATATTATGCCTCTATCAGAAAGGAAGAATACCCAACTTTTGTATCAACATGGAGGGGACTGGAAGAGCTTATACAGAGTGAAATAAGTCAAGCAGAGAGAGTCAATTATCTTATGGCCTAACGCATGGAGCATAAAGAAAAACATGGAGGACATTGTGAGAAGGAAAGAAGCAGTGAATTAGGGGAAATCAGAGGGGAAGATGAACCATGAGAGACTGTGGACTCTGAGAAACAGACTGAGGGTTTTAGAGAGGCTGGGGTTGGGGGTTGAGCGAGCCTGGTGATGGGTATTGGGGAGGGCACATATTGCATGGAGCACTGGGTGTGGTCCATGACCAATGAATCTTGTGCCATTGAAAAAAATAAAATTAAAGTATTTGGGGGAAAAAAGATTTTATTTACTTATTTGACAGAGAGAGAGAGAGATCACAAGTAGACGGAGAGGCAGGCAGAGAACGGGGGGAAGCAGGCTCCCCACTGAGCAGAGAGCCCAATGTGGGGCCTGATCCCAGGACCCTGAGATCATGACTTGAGCTGAAGTCGGAGGCCTTAACCCACTGAGCCACTGAGGTGACCCAGGAGCCTTCATTTTTTTATTGCCCCTCATTAATGGCTTTTTAAAAATTTCAACTTGGTTAAATTTTACTTATTTTATCTCTCCAGAAAGGGATTCTCTAGAATCTTCCATGCTTTTTTTCGAGCCCAGCTAGCACCTTGATAATTGTCATTCTGAGCTCTAGTTCTGACATATTACTAATGTCCGTATAGATTAGGTCCTTAGCCATCAGTACCGCCTCTTGTCCTTTTTTTTTTTTTTTTTAATTAATTTTTATTAACATATAATGTATTATTTGCCCCGGGGTACATGTCTGTGAATCATCAGGCTTACACATTTCACAGCACTTAACAGCACATACCCTCCCCAATGTCCACAACCCAGCCACCCTATCCCTACCCTCTCCCCCACCTCCCAGCCACCCTCAGTTCATTTCGTGAGTCTAGGAGTCTCTTATGGTTTG
>CM053607.1:124941827-124960644 GCA_028646535.1 Procyon lotor | reverse complement strand
TTCTTCCTTGAAGGTTTGGTAGAATTCCCCAGGGAATCTGTCTGGTCTTGGACTCTTGTTTTTTGGGAGTTTTTTGATCACTGCTTCAATCTCAGTACTAGATATTGGTCTATTCAGGTTGTCAATTTCTTCCTGTTTCAGTCTTGGAAGATTATGGGTTTCCAGGAATGCATCCATTTCGTCTAGGTTGTTTAACTTATTGGCATATAGTTGTTGATAATAATTTCTGATGATTGTTTTTATTTCCTTTGGATTAGTCGTGATCTCTCCCCTTTCATTCCTAATTTTGTTAATTTGGGTCCTCTCTCTTTTCTTTTGGATGAGTTTGGCCAGTGGCTTATCAATCTTATTGATTCTTTCAAAAAACCAACTTCTGGATTCCTTGTTGCATTCTATTGTTTCTCTATTTTCTAACTCGTTGATCTCTGCTCTGGTCTTGATTGTTTCCCTTCTGTGCGTGGGGTTGGCTTCCTTTGTTGTTGATTTTCCAGTTCTTTGAGGTGTAAGGAGAGCTGGTGTATTCGAGACTTTTCAATTTTTTTGAGTGAGGCTTGGATGGCTATGTATTTCCCCCTTAGGACTGCCTTTGCCGTGTCCCATAGGTTTTGCATTGATGTGTCTTCATTCTCATTGGTCCCCATGAATTGTTTCAGCTCACCTTTGATTTCCTGGTTGATCTTAGTATTCTTGAGCAGGTAGGTCTTTAGCCTCCAAGTGTTTGAATTCTTTCCAAACTTCTTCTTTTGGTTGAGTTCCAGTTTCAGAGCATTGTGGTCTGAGAAAATACAGGGAATCATCTCAATCTTTTGCTATTGGTTGAGTCCTGATTTGTGGCCCAGTATGTGGCTATTCTGGAGAAAGTTCCATGTGCACTCGAGAAAAATGAGTATTCTGTTTTTTTAGGGTGGCATGTTCTGTATATATCTATGAGGTCCATCTAGTCCAATGTGTCATTCAACGTTCTTGTTTCTTTATTGATTTTCTGTTTAGATGATCTGTCTGTTACTGAGAGTGGTGTATTAAGGTCTCCTACTATAATTGTATTCCCATCAATGTGACTCTTTATTTTGATTAACAGTTGGTTTATGTAGTTGGCTGCTCCTATATTGGGGACATAGATGTTTACAATTGTTAGATCTTCTTGGAGAATAGACCCTTTCAGAATGATGTAGTGTCCTTCTTTCTCTCTGACTACAGTCTTTAGCTGAAAATCTAATGTATCTGATAGGAGAATTGCAACCCCAGCTTTCTCTTGAGACCCATTGGCATGATAGATGGTTCTCCATCCTTTCACTTTCAGTCTGGATGTATCTTTTGGTTCCAAATGCGTCTCTTGTAGACAGCATATGGACAGGTCCTGCCGTTTCATCCATTCTGCAACCCTGTGCCGTTTTTTTGGGAGGGTTTAGGCCATTCACGTTGAGAGTGATTATTGAAAGGTAAGTGTTTATTGACATCATGTTTCCTGTGTAGCCCTTGTTTCTATTGATTGTAAATTTCTGTTCTACATCACGCATGGGTTCACTCTACTTTTATAGAACCCCCTTTAATATTTCCTGGAGTGCCGGTTTTTTGGTCACATACTCTTTTAATCCTTGCCGATCTTGGAAGCTCTTTATCTCTCTATCCATTTTGAATGTCAGCCTTGCTGGATAAAGTATTCTTGGCTGCATGTTCTTCTCATTTAGTGCCTTGAAGATGTCTTGCCAGCCCTTTCTGGCTTGTCAGGTTTCTGTGGACAAGTCTGAAGTTATTCTAATGGGTCTTCCTCCATATGTAAGGGATCTCTTCTCCCTAGCTGCTCTCAGGACCTCTTGTCTAAAATTGTAATTTTCAAATTTTTCTATGATGTGTCTCGCTGTATTTCTATACTCATTGATCTTGGCAGGTGTCCTTTCTGCCTCTAGGACACGTACCCTTGTTCCAATCCCCAGACTGGGGAAATTTTCATTCAGAATTTGGTCAGCTATATCTTCTAGTCTTCTGTCTTTCTCTACCCCCTCTGGGATTCCAATAATTCTGACATTGGAACGTTTCATGGTGTCATTTCCCTAAGTCTCTTCTCATGACTCCTGAGCAGTTTGCTCCGGTCATCTTCCTGTCCTTTCTTCTCTATCATTTTATCCTCTAGATCACTAATTCTATCCTCTGTCTCCGTGACTCGAGCTGTTAAACTATTTAGATTGGATTGGATCTCACTGCTAGCACTTCTTACATCGGCTATGCTGGGTTTCATTTCTGCCCTTAGAGATTCTATATTGTCATTGATCCTAACCATTACCTGGGTAATTGTCAACCTGAATTCCCTTTCTGACATGCTATCAATGTCCATGTCTAATAGTTGCGAGGGAGAGGGCACAGTCTCTGGGTTCTTCCTCTGTTGGGTGTTCCTCCTCCTAGTCATTTTGATGGGAGGTGGATGAGAGGATGTATAGTTGGATAGTTCACCCACGATCCAGGAAGGGTGCACTCTGGAAGGTTTAGGAGCAATTGGGATTTACCACCAAAAAGAAAGAATAAGGATAAAAAAGATAGAGAGAAACAGAAAAAGAGGGTGTCTCAGCCAGAATGGGCTCCAACAATAAGATTTATGAAGTGTGTAGACCAACAAGAACAAACACATAGACCGATGAGAGTAGATAAGAAATAAAAGAACCTAGTCAGAATGAACCCCAGGAATAAGTTTTTCAATAATACCAGAACAAAAGCAAATAGGCAGAAACTCTGACAGAAGGATAAGATGCGAGGTTGGTTATAACTCCTCGTGTGCGAGGATGGTTATTTATCATTGTATTAAGCCTCTAGATATAATGTTAAGTAGTTTAAAAAATAAAAACAAAGAACAAAATCAAACCACGAAATGTGAAAACAAGTGAATAAAAATTAAAATAAAAAAGTGAATGAAAAAAAAACTTGTATCTATGAATTATACAGGTTTGAGGGTATTATCAAGCACTTAATATAATGATTTCCCCTGATGTTGGGGGTTTAAAAGTCTTATGGTAACTCTGTGGTTATAGTTTTTTTTTTTTTACTTTTCTTCTGGGGGAGCGGCCTGGCCAGTTGTTTTCCAGTCAATCTTGCTTGGGTTGAAACACCCTGCCCCCCAGTCAAGGGGCAGAGCTCTGTGGAACCCAGCTTCCCTGCTCTGATACCTGGGAGTTCTGCCACACTCAGACACCCCTGGCCTTTTCGTGACCCCTCAGACCTCCTGAGACCACACTGTCCCCGCATGGGCTCCACACCCCCTACCCGCCCCCCCAACTCCCCACCTCCGCTTAGCCTCTAGCGTGACATCCCTCAGTGGAGCAGACTTCTAGAAGTTCCAATTTTGTGCTCCACTGTTCTACCGCTTGCTGGGAGCTGGCCCCTCCTCCCATGGTCCCTTTTCCCATATATTGCTTTGGATTCACTTCTCCACATGTCCTACCTTCCAGAAAGTGGTCAATTTTCTGTTCCTAGAATTACTGCTCTTCTTCTCTTTGGTCTCCTGTTGAGTTTGTTCAGAATGGTTTGATAACTATCTAGCTGAACTCCTGGGACCTGATGAGATTTAGGTCTCCTACTCCTCTGCCATCTTTCTCCTCCTTCCAATTTATTTACTTGTATAGTTAATTATTCCATTAGTTAATCTTTGGGCTACATCATTTGTTTAGTGAGTTCTATTTTAGTAAGGTCTGTATTTTTGTCTCTGCTTTCTAGCTTTAGAGAGATGGGAGGGCAGTGACATTAGCAACTACAATTCTTAGAACCTGTAACAGGGAGAACACTTTAGAAACTTTATTCCTTCTAATTCTCACAACATATATTTTTAGTGAACATCATTATTGTTTTACACATGAAGAAATAGGTTCAGATTAATCCCTTGCCCAAGGTCAAGTCTACACAAGATTCCCACCCAGCTCTGTCTGACTTCAAGGCTAAGTATCTGTGCCATGTTACCTTTGTTTGTGTGAATTTCTTAGTGTGAGAGAAAGTGAAGTGGGTGGGAGCCGACAGGAGAGTAGAAGGTGGTAAGTGCTGGGGACAGATGAACTCTTGGTCATGGTAGAGTGTTTGTTGAATCCTTAACCTCTTAGGGACTGTTTTGAATTTGAGTGGAATTAAGTTCAAAGATCAAAAGGGTCAGTGTGGTCTTGAATAGTTGCCTCCTTATTAGTCCAAGGTCCTGGGAGGAGGCAGAAGGATGCAGAAGGATGATGGTCTGGAAGTCACTGAATGCCCTTTGCTTACATACAGTATTTAGTGGACATTCTCAAGGTGGGCCACATCACAAAAGCCAATGTTTCCCATTCCCTTTTGGAATAGAGAGAGAGAGCTGATTCCTCCCAGGCTGACCCATAGAAACTCTCCTCAGTTTTCTTCTTCTTCTCTTGGGAGATTGTTTGTTGGTGTAGCTGAGATTAGCAGAGAACTTTGCAAGAGGCTCCTTTCCCTGGGAATTTAATTGCCAGAGACTGGGGACAGAGAGGTGACAGAGGAAGGGTCTCCAAGGATTTGTGAAAATAGAAGTAACTTTCCTTAGTCACAGTAGAGGAGGAGAACAATGGGTAGCAATGAGGAGTGAGGGAATAAAACGTTTTAGCCTAGCACTGGGCCTGGAAAAGGGTCTCTTCCACAGGCGAGGGGCTCCTTGCCAGCTCCCAGTGAATGCCTCTACCTCTCTTGGTACAGATTACTCTGGATGCTTCTCTTATGGCTGAGGGATGTATGATACCTCTGTACTACAACTGTTGTTCCAGAAAGCTTTTTCTTAACCATATAGATACTGGATTTCTTAACCATATAGATACTGGATTTTAGTATGAGGCTGACTCTTTTAGGTTTTTGTTCGTTTGTTTTTGTTCTTCTATTCAGAGCCCATTTTCCTCCCATTTTAACCAGTTTTATTTTTTAATATTTTGTTTATTTATTTGAGAGAAAGAAGCGCAAGCAGGGGGGAATACAGAGGCAGAGGGAGAAGCAGTTTCCCCACTGAACAGGAAACCTGCCACAGGGCTCTATCTCAGGACTCCAGGATCCTTACCTGAACCAAAGTCAGATGCTTAAGTGACTGAACCACTCAGGTGTCCCTCCATTTTAACCAATCTTAAAGCATTTCTTCAAAATCTCTCCACAGCCCTTATGGAAGACATCAGGGATTTCCTGTATGTTAAAGGGTGCCCCAAGGACCCCAGTCAACTCACATTTTCACAGGATATAAAAGATTCTGGAAGAGTTCTGACCACACAAGCATCTTTTTTTTTTTTTTTTTAATTTTGGAAAATTTCTCCTTTAAGAGAATGTCCTTTTCCCATTTCAGTCCCATTTCCTCCTAAGGAGATGGAAGTTCACTGGCTTCCCTGCACTGAGAGAGACCCATTGCAGACTCAACTGACTGATTAGAGCAGCCCTCCCTTGGTGGTGAAGTCTGTTTTCTAAGGATATAGGGCTCCAGACTCCTGATCTTCCCCCATCACT
Organism: Procyon lotor; assembly: GCA_028646535.1. Taxonomy (NCBI): domain Eukaryota; kingdom Metazoa; phylum Chordata; class Mammalia; order Carnivora; family Procyonidae; genus Procyon; species Procyon lotor. The sequence goes on along the minus strand of CM053607.1, from coordinate 124,955,184 downwards.
CACTAACACTTCCTTGTGTCATTGATTACATGGTTTCAGGTAAGATTTTTCCCTCTATGTGTCTTGTATTTCCCCTCTCTGTTATCAAATGCTTAAAATGTTTATTTACTCACAACTACCTTTGCCATTCTGCTTGCTATTTCTCTTGAGGTACAGACCTCTTGTGTGGTTAGATTTTGTTTCTGGAATGTTGTTTTGCCTCCCAATTCTTTATTCTATGGGTAGAACAAGAAATGACCTCAGGGGTGTTTCATCCAACCTGTCATGTTGCTGCTTGGGAGAGGAGCCCACTGAGACCGAGGAGAGGAAATGAATTTCTCAGGGTCTCACTGCATGTTTTAGGGAGGATGGGCACTGTTTTGCCTTTTCCAGTTTAGAAAAGATGTGACAATGACTGGACCTTCTGAAACAGCCCCCCCTCCATGTTACCGGGAAAGCTATCTATCCCTGATGACATTTGGCTATTAGATTTTGAGTGAGAGTGGTGAAGTAGTCTCCTGCTGACCCACCACAAGGGCCTATATTTCTTTTTCTTTCTTTTTTTTCTTTCTTTATGTGACAGGCAGTTTATTTTTTATTTTTTAAATTTAAATTCAGTTCTATTTCTAGCTCTTGGGGAAAAACTTTCTGTGTGCTCCTCCTCCACACCTTATATGTATTATTCTATGTGGATATTTTTCCCTATACTCCTTCTTCTCAGGGGACATTTAGGGCCCTGTTGTTATTTTGAAAGTAATACTTTGGTGCCTTGCTCACTTCTCTTCCCATTCCACAATATCCTTTTATCTCACAGCTCTCCCATTAATCTGACTACTCTCTGCTACAGGTATGCCCAACACAATTCCCAGTGCACCTCCTTAGGAGTCTCTTACACACAGCTTAGGGCTTTGACAGTTCTGATCTGAGGGGTGCAGGATGACCTGGTTGCTATAAAATATCTCCTAATATTGTCCAACTGAAAAAAAATATGTGTTGTAGCCACCTGGTAAGACTTTACCAGGAGAAATTTGCATCTCTGCTGGAGGAAGCTAGGAGGGTTAGGCCATGACTATTGCCTCTGTGCATAATGAAAGCACTTGTTTCTGGTGCCTGAGAGGTCTGGGGCAGCTATGGAAGACCTTGATGGCAGGACTTCCAAAGAGAGCCAGAGGGGTTTGCAAGCATTATGGTCTGCTCCACAGTCTCTCCCAACAGGATAGGAGAGTCAGAGATGTGGGCTTTCACATCCCCAGAGTCCTGGAAGTCAGAGAGCTTATTGTGGCATTGATAACAGGAGTGCTCTGCCCTCTGCCTGGCTGCCCACTTCACTCAGGTGCCCCTGTTCTGTCTGTCCCTCATCCCACCTGTGTCAGTGCCTTTTTTCTGTTACTCCTCTCTTAGCACCCGTGTTCTCTCTTTCTCACTGTGTCTATGTTCCCTGCCCTCTATTGCATTGTCTTTGCTTTCTTACTTTTGATCTCTTCTAGGGTGATAACATTTCTGACAGTCTAACATTTTCCTTTTTATTTTTCTCTATTTTATCACATCCCTTACTCTTTTCTCTTTTTCCTTGACACCTTCTCATTACTCCTTTCATCTCTCCCTTCCTCCCTTCATCTTCTGTTAATGTTGCTCTGCTTTCTAATCCCCCATCCCTTCTCTCATGCCTCACTGTATTTTCTGTGGCCCTCTGTGAGGTCTATTGTCGTGCCTTAGGTTGGGACTCTCAATCTGCTCTAAATTCTATGACTGCAGTGCATATGACCAGGTAGCTTTGGCAACAGAGATCCCCTACAACACCCTGGATGGAACACTGATAAGAGTATACAATCAGTGTTACTTTTCCTGTAAAAAAAAGTTTAAAAATATGAATTTATTATTTTTGCTTGAAAAATCCTGGTTTTTATTTGTATAACTTTTTTTTAGATGTTATGCTACAAAGGAAATTTAAAGAGAAAAGATCTTCCAGGTACATCAGTTACCTACTCATATGACAATCTTCACTTAAGTTCAAGGAATACATGAAGACATTCTTGCCAAAAGTTCAAATATTACAGGTCAAGCTAGGGTCTCCCTTTGACCCTAATCCCCACTCAGTTTTAACCCTCTCTGCAGGGTAACTTACTGTTAGACTCAGTGTTCTTCAGCAATTTATGTGTATTTGTTTCTCATATTCCTGCCTGGGAACATTTAATATTACCAAATTTATATCAAGTTTTGTGGGTGAAAATTTGTATCTATGTTTTCTAGTTACTAGTGAAATACAGCAGTCTTTTAAAATTAATTTATTTTTTACATGAAAGGCATTGTGAGAGGGAAGGGAAGGGTGAATGGGGAGAAATCAGAGGGGCGATGAACCATGAGAGACTGTGGACTCGGAGCAACAAACTGAGGGTTTTGGAGGGGAGGGTGGTGAGGGGTTGGGCAAGTCTGGTGGTGGGTATTGAGGAAGGCATGTATTGCATGGAGCACTGGGTGTGGTGCATGAACAATTAATCTTGTAACACTGAAAAAATAAAAAACATATTTGGGAAAAAAGAGATAAACTGTACAAGCAAATGCATTTTCACAGATGTAAATTTGACTTTCATTTCTAAGTAGTATTCCTCTGTATGGATATATTCTGCATGTACATTCACCTACTGATGGACATCTGTGTAGTTTCCAGGGTTTAGGCATTGTGAATAAAGCTATGATGAATAAAAAAATTAATTTATTTTTTAATTTAAATTAAATTAGCCAAGCTATTATCATTAGATTTTTAAGATTTAATTAATTAATTACTCTTTTTATTATGTTCAGTTAGGCTGCTTGTGCTGCCAAAACTAACATCATTAGTTTTGATATAATATTCAATGATTCATTGGTTGAATGTACCACCCAGTGCTCGTCATATCATGTGCCCTCTTTAATTCCCATTACCAAGTTTTTTCTTTTCTGAGAATTACTGCTGATTTTTTTTGCTCTTCTTTCTTATTGATTTATGGGTGTTCTTTATATCTTTTGGAAGACATATATGAAGATCTATTAATCCCTTTCTAGTATGTATTGTATAATATATTGTAAATACTTATTATCATAATAATATATCTCGTAAATATTTTGTTTATTTTTATGTCTTATTCAATGAGATTGTCCTTACTCTGAAATCATAAACACATTATTACTTTCTTCTGACCATTTTAAAGTTTCTCTACTTAGTTCTTTAACCTGGTAGGAATTTATTTTTGTGTGTGGTATGAGGTAAAGATCTAAAGTTTTTTTTTTCAAAACAGGTGAAAAAATTTTCCAGACGATTTATAGAATAGCCTTTTTTTCCCTCAGATTTTACACCATATTATTTAAATTGTACTACAAATTTTTATGCACATATGGGTCAGATTCTGAACTAACTCTGTTCTGTGAATTTGCTTATTCCTTCACCAATACTAGGCTCTTTACCTTTTGATTACTGACAAGTCAGTTTTACTTCTTATTTGAACATTGTATTACTTTTTACAAAATTACTTTGGCTATTTTTTAAAACAAATATTTATTAAGCATACAATACAAAGTTCGTTTTCACTTTATTGATTTCCATGACAAATCCTGTTGAGGATAATTTCAACATTATATTTATGTATTTTTTTAGACTATGTAGGTGTCTCACAGAATACAATTCAAGAAACACAAAGTGTATACCATAAAGACTCTTTCTTACTCTAGATCCCTTTAATCTGATTTTTATGATTCTTTCCACTGAGGCAAACAGTGTTACTAGTTTTTAAATTTCATTTCAGAAATTGTATCTATAGATATAAATAGACACACACATTTCTTTTTTACACACATAAAGGTAAAATGTAATATTATATAATATTACATGATATATAATATTGTATAGTTATATGGTTACAACCTATAACATATAATTTATATAATAATATGTAAAATAATTATGGCATACACCTGAACAGTATGTAACATGTACAATTATAATAAATGCATTGATCTGTTCTGTGCTGTTTTCACTGAAGAGTATAATTAAAGGAAATTCTATATCAACACATGAAAAGCAACTTCATTAATAGGGCAATCAGAGAAAGATAATTATCATATGGTTTCACTCATATGTGGAATATAAGAAACAGCACAGAACATCATAGGGGAAGGGAGGGAAAACTGAATGGGAAGTCATCAGAGAGAAAGAAAAATCATGAGAAACAATTAATTACAGGAAACGAAACAGATGAACCTGTTTCATCTGTTTGATGAAACAGATGGGTAAGGGATGGAAAAATAAAATAAGACAAAAAAGAGAGGGCAACAAACCATAAGAGACTCTTAACTATAGGAAACAAACAGGGTTGCTGGAGGGGATGTGAGTGGGAGGATGGGGTAATTGGGTGATGGGCATTAAGGAGGGCACATGATGCGATGAGCACAGGGTGTTATACGAACTGATGAATCATTGAACACTACATCTGAAACCAATGATGTAGTATATGTTGGCTAATTAAATTTAAATAAGAAAACCTATCTAATAATAGACTTGTTTCCAAAATTAAAAAAGCAACTTAATTATGCTTCTTATTTGCATATTAATCCATTGCTTATTCAATTTATTGAGAGATATTTAGATCATCTGCAGTCTTTTTCTATTATAAACAAATCCACACCAAACTATCTTGTCTATGTGACATTTTGCATTTATGCAAATGTATTTATAAATATTTTAATCCAGAGGTGGCATTCTTTGTATAAAGTTCTTTTTAAATTTTTTTTGTATTTAAAAGTTTTTTCCAATTAATTTTATTTTATTTTTTCAGTGTTCCAAGATTCATTGTTCATGTTAAAAATTTTAATTTAAATCCAATTTAGTTAACATATTATTAGTTTCAGAAGTAGAATTCAGTGATTCATCAGTTGTATATAACACCCAGTGCTCATTAGTTCAAGAGCCCTCCTTAACGCCCATCACCCAATTATCCCATTCCCCCACCCACCTGTCCTTTAGCAACTGTCAGTTTGTTTACTATAGTTAAGAGTCTCTTATGATTTGTCTCCCTCCCTTATTTCATCTTATTTTTTTCCTTCCCTTCCCGTATGTTTACCTGTTCTATATCTTAAATTGCACATATGAGTGAAATCATGGTATTTGTCTTTCTCTGACTTATTTTGCTTAAGATAATACCCTCTAGTTCCCCCCAAGTCTTTGCAAACTGCAAGATATCATTCTTTCTTTCTTTTTTTTCTTTTTTTTTTTTAAAGATTTCATTTATTTATTGGACAGAGAGGAGAGAGATCACAAGTAGGCAGAGAGGCAGGCAGAGAGAGAGGGGGAAGCAGGCTTCCTGATGAGCAGAGAGCCGGATGTGGAGCTCAATCCCAGGACCCTGAGATCATGACCTGAGCCGAAGGCAGAGGCTTTAACCTGCTGAGCCACCCAGGTGCCCCAATGTCATTCTTTTTTTTTTTTTTTTTTAAGATTTTATTTATTTATTTGTCAGAGAGAGAGAGAGTACAAGCAGGCAAAGAGGCAGGCAGAGGCAGAAGGAGAAGCAGGCTCCCTGCTGAGCAAGGAGTTTGATGTAGGACTCGATCCCAGGACCCTGGGATCATGACCTGAGCTGAAGGCAGCTGCTTAACCAACTGAGCACCCAGGCGTTTCCCCCACCCCCACCCCGCAGTGTCATTCTTTTTGATGGCTGAGTTCCATCCTTTTTACTTAATCAATCATTTATTTAGGAAAAAGTTTACATATTAGGATAAAGTAGAAGTTAACCTAGAACCTAAACACTTCCAACCATCCATTTTTTTTAATCTTATGGGAGCCATGAGAATAAATCTTGAGAGTTTTAAGAGGGAGAAAAGCTCTGGTCCTTTGTTACCTCACACTGAATGATATGCCCTGGTTAAGTTTTATCTCATATTACAAAAACTTCAAGCATATGGATGATTTGCTTTAGAAAGTCCAGCACAAAACAATGACCCATGACTCATACTGCCATCTCCAAAAAAGACTGAGATCCTGACATATACATACATACATATATATGGCAATACAGATTAAAAACCCTGGTGCTAAAATAATGGCACTTAAAAAAATAACCTCAACAGTATTTTCACTTAATATGTTAAACAAGAGAAAACACAAACTTCACTGAACCCGGGTTAGAAAATTTTTATGGAGCCAAAGAATGACTCAAAGAATCTATTTCCACTGACAGCAACAGTGGCAGCTCATTGGTGCCTATGCTGCACACACAGGCATACAAGTACAACACCCAAGAGCTTCAGGGCAACTAGACAGTTTTGCCAGTTACTGGTAAGAAGTCATCATCTGCCAAGGCATGCAGGGCTTCTTCAAACATATCTTTGGTAATAGCTGTGTCAGATTGTCCTTGGATAGCTTCAAAAAGTTGCTGATATTTTAGAGCTGGTGTTTTGCCCTTAGATAAAATAAGTTTCTTCAATGCTTCAGCTAACTTCTTTCCGTTTACGAAAGATGGCACTCATTCCTGTAGTTAGAATAGATAATGTCCACAATGCCAGTCCAGGAGTCAGTGGCAGACTGCTTTAGAGCTTCCCAATGGAGGCGTTTTGCTTCTTCAACATCAACTCCTTCAACTTTGCTTGAGAATCATACTTGAGCATGGGCTTCTGCTATACATCCACAGTATGTATATACCACATCTTCTTTATCCATTCGTCTGCCCATGGACATCTGGTTTCTTTCGACAGTTTAGCTTGTAGACATTGCTGCTATAAACACTGGGGTGCATGTGCCCCTTAAAATCACTATGCTTGTATCTTTTGGATAAATACTTAGTAATTCAATTGCTAGGTTTAGGGTAGCTCTATTTTTAACTTTTTGAGGAATCTCCATGCATTTGTCCAGAGTGATGACTACCCTTTTGCATTCCTTACAGTGTAGGAGGATTCTCCTTACTCTGTATTCTCCACCAACATCTCTTATTTTCTGAGTTGTTAATTTTAGCCATCTTGACCATTGTGAGGTGGTGTCTCATTGTGGTTTTGATTTGTATTTTCCTGATGCCAAGTGATGTTGACATTTGTGTGTGTGTGTGTTAGTCATGCGTATTTCTTCTTTGGAGAAATGGCTGTTCATGTCTTCTGCCCATTTCTTGACTGGATACTTTGTTTTTTGGGTGTTGAGTCAATAAGTTCTTTTTTTTTAAGATTTTATTTATTTATTGGCAGAGAGCGATCACAGGTAGACAGGGAGGCAGGCAGAGAGAGAGGAGGAAGCAGGCTCCCTGCTGAGCAAAGAGTCTGATGTGGGGCTCGATCCCAGGGTCCTGAGACTATGACCCAAGCCAAAGGCCCAACCCACCAGCCACCCAGGCACCTCTCAATAAGTTCTTTATAGATTTTGACACTATCCCTTTACCTGATATCTCCTTTGTAAGCATCTTATCCCATTCCAAAAGTTGCCTTTTAGTTTTGTTCACTGTTTCTTTTGTTATGCAAATAGCAAAGATAAAAATATCTTGAAGTCCCAATAGTTCATTTTTGTTTTGTTTCCCTTGCCTTGGAGATGTGTCTACCAAGGAGTTGCCGTGGCCAAGGTCGAAGAGGTTGCTGCCTGTGTTCTCCTCTAGGATTTTGATAGATTCTGGCCTCACATTTAGGTCTTTCATCCATTTTGAATTTATTTTTGTGTATGGTGTAATAAACTGTCCAGTTCCATTCTACTGCATATGGCCATCCAGTATTCCCAACACCATTTGTTGAAGAGACTATCTTTTTTCATTGGATATTATTTCCTGCTTTGTTAAAGATTAGTTGGCCATAGAGTTAAGGATCCATTTCTGGGTTCTCTATTCTATTCCCTTGATCTATGTGTCTGTTCTTGTGCCAGTACCATACTATCTTGATGATTATAGCTTTGTAATATAGCTTGAAGTCTGGAATTGTGATACCCCAGCTTTGGTTTTCTCTTTCAATGTTCTTTTGGCTCATTGGGGTTCTTCTGGTTCTATGAAAATTTTAGGATTGTTTGTTCCAGCTCTGTGAAAAAAGTTGATGGTATTTTGGTAGGGATTGCTTTGAATGTGTAGATTGCTCTGGGCAGTATGGACATTTTAACAATATATATTCTTCCAATACATAAGCATGGAATGTTTTTCCATTTCTTTGTGTCCTCAATTTCCTTTTTAAGTGTTATATGTATAGTTTTTAGAGTACAGATTCTTAACTCTTTGGTTAGATTATTCTTAGGTATCTTATAATTCTTAGTGCAATTTTAAATGGGATTTAGTCCTTGATTTCTTTTTATTTTTCTTCATTGTTGGTGTATAGAAATGCAACTGACTTCTGTGCATTTATTTTATATCCTGTGACTGCTGAATTCCTGCATCAGTGCTAGCAATTTTTTTGTGCAATCTTTTGGGTTTTCTACATAGAGAATCATGTCATCTGCAAAGAGTGAGAATTTGACTTCTTTTTTGATCATTTGGATACCTTTTATTTCTTTTTGTTGTCTGATTCCTGAAGCTAGGACTTCTAGTACTATGTTTTACTTTTAAATTTAAAATCAATTAAAATATTGTGTATTAGTTTCAGAAGTAGAGTGTAGCGATTCATCAGTTGCATATAACACCCAGCGCTCATTATATCAAGTGCTCTCCTTAATGCCCATCACCCAGTTACCCCATCCTCCTATTCACCTCCGTTCTAGCAACCTCAGTTTGTTGCCTATAGTTAACACTCTCTTATGGTTTGTCACCCTATCTGATTTCATCTTATTTTACTTTCCCTTCCCTTCTCCTAGGTTCATCTGTTTTTTCCCCCCGTAAATTCCACATATGAGTAAAATCATATGGCATTTGTCTTTCTCTGACTGACTTATTTCATTTAGCAAAATACCCTCTAGTTCCATCCATGTTGTTCCAAATGGCAAGATGTCATTCTTTTAGATGGCTGAGTAATATTCCATTGTATATACGTACCACATCTTTATCTGTTCATCTGTCCATGGACATCTAGTCTGTTTCCATAGTTTGGCTATTGTGGATATGCAGCTATAAACATTGGGGTACATGTGCCCCTTAGAATCACTATGCTTGTATCCTTTGGATAAATACCTAGTAATTGCTGGGTTGTAGGGTAGCTCTATTTTAAACTTCTTGAGGAACCTCCATACTATTTTCCAGAGTGGCTGTACCTGTTTGCATTCCCACCAACACTGTAAGAGAGTTCCCTTTTCTCTGTATCCTTGTCAACATCTATTGTACCTCTATTTTTTTTTTTAAGATTTTATTTATTTATTTGACAAAGAGAGAGAGAGAGCACACAAGAAAGAACAGGCAGGGGGGAATGGCAGGCAGAGGGAGGGGGAGAAGCACGCTCCCCACTGAGCATGGAGCCTAAAGTGGGGCTTGATCCCAGGACCTGGAGATCGTGACCCGAGCTGAAGTTAGATGCTTATCCATCTGAGCCACCCAGGCAACCCTAATACATCTGTGCTTAATGCAAATTCTCTAGTCTCCCTCCTGCAAATGCAGAATTTTTTGTGTAAATGTATCTCAACTCTATAATTCTTTGTTGATTTCCTTCATACCCCCAGAAAAATTATCTCAAGAGGTTCCTTGTACCAGTTCCCTGCTTCCCTTAGTGCAAACTAGAGATTCTAGTTTTGCTGCTCTTTTTGTAGAGGTTGCTTAGATCCATGCTTACAGGCATATTTTTCCACTTTCTCTTTCACCCCTGTTTAATTTCTACTGCTCTTTGTGCCCTTTTATATTTTATCTTGTGTGTTCTGCTTTCAGCTACCCCAACATTATCTAATATGGACTTTATTTCTAATCTCAATCTTGTTAATGCTTTTGGATGACTTCTGAGAGAATTCTAACTCTGCATTGCCATTTCCAATCTATAAGGGTCTTATTGGGATTTTAAATGGGATCACATGGAGAAATTGAATTACACCCCCACATTCTTTGTAGAAAATATGTATAATACAAAGAAATTTGGGGAGATGACCTTTAATCCCACCCAGAAGGAGCCACACTGATAATGTCTTGGCATATTTTCTCTGAGTCTTTAGAAATACCCTAAAATACTTAGCAGATACATTTTTTTTTCCTCAGTACCTTTTAAAATGTCCTGTGTTGCAACAGTATTTGCTTAGATTTTTCTTTGTTTTGGGCATTTGGGTTGCCTTCAGTTTCTCATTTACAAAGCTTCTTAGGAAATACTTTAAGCTTTTATATCTGAAAAAAAAAAATAAACCTCTGTGTGTCAATTTCCCCACTTGTGAAATGAGAATAATGAAGAATCTTCCAGGGTAGTTACAACAATTAAATGTGAGGATGTGGCAGAGTGTTTATTGTATTCCCTGGCTCATAAGAAATGTTGCCACCTGCAATCTTTACTATATGATGATATTGTTATTCCTACTTAGGATAAGAATACTGAGGTTCAGTATCACCTATATGATCACCCTATATGCATCACCCTATATGATGATATTGTTATTCCTACTTAGGAATATGATGATATTGTTATCACCCTATATGATGATATTGTTATTCCTACTTAGGATAAGAATACTGAGGTTCAAAATTTTTGCATAAATGACCAGTTCACAAAGTTGACACATGTCTTTGTTGCTTTTGTACTTTTTCCTGAAAAGGCAAATTCTTGAATGAGGCTTGCCTTTATAGGAGAAGCAACTATGAGGGCTGGAGAACAGCCCAGTGCCTACAGAAGCAGAAGCAATGCCAACTTCAGCAATAAATAGGTTAAAATTTGCTTCTCGGCTATTTGAAAAAAGTCCTGGGAGTTAAAACATCATCAGCAACAGCCTGCATTTTTTTAATTTCAAAGTTTTCCCTGTTTTTAAAAAATTATATTTTTATTCCAGTATAGTTAGCATGCAGTGTTATATTAGGTTCAAGTTCAACACTTCCATACATCGCTCAGTACTCATCACAAGTGCAAACCGTAATTCCCATCATCTATTTCACCCGTCCTCCCATCCACTCCCATCAGTTTGTCCTCTACAACTGTTTCTTAATTTCTCTCTCTTTTTTCCTCTGTTCATTTGTTTTGTTGCTTAATTTCCACATGCAAGTGAAATTGTATGGTATTTGTCTTTCTCTGACTTATTTTGCTTTCCATTATACCTTTTAGTTCCATTCATGTCATCACAAATGACAAGATTTCATTTTTTATGGCTGAGTAATATTCCATATATATATATATATATAATCTTTTTTTAATCTTTATTTTATTTTTTCAGTGTTCCAAGATTCATTGTTTATGAAAATTGTTTATGAGCACCACACCCAGAGCTCTATGCAATATATGCTCTCCTTAATACTCACCACCAGACTAACCCATCCCACACCCCCCTTCCAAAATCCTGTTTATTCTCAAAGTTCACAGTCTCTCATGCTTTGTCTCCCTCTCTGATTTCCCCCAATTCACTTTTCCTTTCCTTCTCCTAATGACCTCCATGTTATTACTTATGCTCCACAAATAAATGAAACCATTTGATAATTGACTTTCTCTGCTTGACTTATTTCACTCAGCATAATCTCCACCAGTCCCATCCATGTTGATACAAAAGTTGGGTATTCATCCTTTCTGATGGCTGAGTAATATTCCATTGTATATATGGACCATATCTTCTTTATCCATTCATCTGTTGAAGGGTATCTTGGCTTTTTCCAGTTTGGCAATTGTGGCCATTGCTGCTATGAACATTGGGGTACATGTGGCCCTTCTTTGTACTGCATCTGCTTCTTTGGGGGCAAATACCCAGTAGTGCAATTGCAGGGACATAAGGTAGCTCTATTTTTAATTTCTTGAGGAATCTCCACACTGTTTTCCAAAGTGGCAGCACCAACTTGCATTCCCACCAACAGTGTAAGAGGGTTGCCCTTTCTCCACATCATCTCCAACATTTGTTGTTTCCTGTCCTGTTAATTTTGGCCATTCTAACTGGTGTAAGATGGTATCTCAATGAGGTTTTGATTTGAATTTCCCTGATGGCTGATGATGATGAACATTTTTTCATGTGCCTCTTAGCCATTTGTATGTCTTCTTTGGAGAAGTGTTTGTTCATGTCTTCTGCCCATTTTTTGACGTGATTAACTGTTTTTTGAGTGTTGAGTTTGAAGAGTTCTTTATAGATCTTGGATGTCAGCCCTTTGTTTTATATACACTACATCTTGTTTAACCATTCATCAACTGATGGACACTTGGGCTATTGTAGATAATAATGCTATAAACATAGGGATGCACTATACCTTTGAATTCGTGTTTTTGTGTTTTTTGGATAAATACACAATAATGCAATTACTGGATCATAAGGTAGTTCTATTTTTAACTTTTTGAGGAACTTCCATACTATTTTTCACAGTGAACATTCTTCATCTTTGTTAGAGATTCTTTTTCTTTTTTTTTTTTTAAGTTTTATTTATTTATTTGACAGAGAGAGATCACAAGTAGGCAGAGAGGGAATATATTCCTCAAGAATATTTCTTTCTTACCTCAGAAAGAGAGGAAGCAGGCTCCCTGCTGAGAAGAGACTTGATCCCAGGATTCTGACATCATGACCTGAGCTGAAAGCAGAGGCTTTAACCCACTGAGCCACCCAGGCACCCTAGAGATTCTTTGTCTTAAAGAAGATTTGGAGAATGGGGAAACTTCTTACACTGTTGGTGGGAATGCAAACTGGTCCATCACTCTGAAAGCAATATGGAGGTTCCTCAAAAAGAAAAAAATAGAGCTAACTTATGACCCAGCAATTACACTACTAGGTATTTATCCAAAGAATATAAACATAATGATCCAAAGGAGCACATACACCCCAATGTTTATAGCAGCAATGTTCACAATAGCCAAACTATGGAAAGAGCCCAGATGTCCATCAACAGATGAATGGATAAAGAAGAGGTGATGTGTATATATAGGAATATTATTCACTCTTTAAAAATAATGAAACCTTATATTTGCAATGATGTGGATGGAACTAGAAGGTATTATCCTAAGTGCAATAGTCAGAGAAAGGCAAATATCATAAGATTTCACTCTTTGTGGAATTTAAGACACAAAACAGATGAACATAGGGGAAAGGAAGGAAAATAAAATAAGTTGAAATAAGAGAGGTAGAAAAATCATAAGAGACTCTTTTTTTTTTTTTTTTTTTTTAATTTTTATTAACATATAATGTATTATTTGCCCCAGGGTACATGTCTGTGAATCTTCGGGCTTACACATTTCACAGCACTTAATAGCACATACCCTCCCCATTGTCCCCAACCCAGCCACCCTATCCCTACCCCACCATGCCCCCCGGCCACCCTTAGTTCATTTCTTGAGTCTAGGAGTCTCTTATGGTTTGTCTCCCTCCCCATCCCTTCGT
>CM053607.1:124904537-124932381 GCA_028646535.1 Procyon lotor | reverse complement strand
TGGATCGGAAGAATAAACATTGTTAAAATGTCTATACTGCCCAGAGCAACCTATACTTTTCAATGCCATCCTGATCAAAATTCCACCGGCATTTTTCAAAGGGCTGGAACAAACAATCCTAAAATTTATATGGAACCAAAAAAGACCCCAAATTGCTAAGCAAATGCTGAAAAAGAAAAACCAAACTGGTTCCATATACATTTTAGGATTATTTGTTCCATTTCTTTGGAAAAAAAGTTGATGGTATTTTGATAGGGATTGCATTAAATGTGTAGATTGCTTTAGGTAGCATAGACATTTTCACAATATTTGTTCTTCCAATCCATGAGCATGGAACGTTTTTTCATTTCTTGGTGTCTTCCTCAATTTCTTTCATGAGCACTTTGTGGTTTTCTGAGTACAGATTCTTTGCCTCTTTGGTTAGGTTTATTCCTAGGTACCTTATGGTTTTGGGTGCAAGTGTAAATGGGATCGACTCCTTAATTTCCCTTTCTTCTGTTTTGCTGTTGGTGTATAGAAATGCCACTGATTTCTGTCCATTAATTTTATATCTTGACACTCGACTGAATTCCTGTATGAGTTCTAGCAGTCTTGGAGTGGAGTCTTTTGGGTTTTCCACATAAAGTATCATATCATCTGCAAAGAGTGAGAGTTTGACTTCTTCTCTGCCAATTTGGATGCCTTTGATTTCTTTTTGTTGTCTGATTGCTGAGGCTAGGACTTCTAGTACTATGTTGAATAGCAGTGGAGATAGTGGGCATCCCTGCCGTGTTCCTGATCTCAGGGGAAAAGCTGTCTCAGAGAATTATATTTGCTGTGGGTTTTTCATAGATAGCTTTGATCATGTTGAGGAATGTATCCTCCATGCCTACACTGTGAAGAGTTTTGATCAAAAAGGGATGCTGTACTTTGTCCAATGCTTTTTCAGCATCAATTGAGAGTATCTTATGGTTCTTGTTCTTTCTTTTATTAATGTATTGTATCACACTGATTGATTTGCGACTGTTGAACTAACCTTGCATGCCAGGAATAAATCTCACTTGATCATGATGAATAATCCTTTTAATGTACTGTTGGATCCTATTGGTTAGCATTTTGGTGAGAATTTTTACATCCGTGTTCATCAAGGGTATTGGTCTGTAATTCTCCCTTTTGATGGGGTCTTAGTCTGGTTTTGGGATTAAGGTAATGCTGGCCTCATAAAATGAGTTTGGAAGTTTTTCTTCCATTTCTATTTTTTGGAACAATTTCAGAAGAATAAGTATTAATTCTTCTTTAAATGTTTGGTAGAATTCCCCTGGGAAGCCGTCTGGCCCTGAGCTCTTGTTTGTTGGGAGATTTTTGATGACTGCTTCAATCTCCTTACTGGTTATGGGTCGGTTCAGGTTTTCTATTTCTTCCTGGTTCAGTTTTGGTAGTTTGTGTGTCTCTAGGAATGCATATCTTTGGCACATTATTTAACTGGATTATTTGTTTTTGAGTATCAAGCTTGATAAGTTCTTTATAGATTTTGTATACTAACCCTTTATCAGATACATTCTTTGCAAATATTTTCTCCATTCCATAGGCTGCTTTTTAAGTTTTGTTGTTTCCAAGCTATGCAGAAGCTTTTTTTTATGTTCAGCTAGTCAACATATAGTACATCATTAGTTTTTTTTTTTTTTTATTAACATATAATGTATTATTTGCCCCAGGGTACATGTCTGTGAATCTTCGGGCTTACACATTTCACAGCACTTAATAGCACATACCCTCCCCATTGTCCACAACCCAGCCACCCTATCCCTACCCCACCACCCCCCCCGTCCACCCTTATTTCGTTTCTTGAGTCTAGGAGTCTCTTATGGTTTGTCTCCCTCCCCATCCCTTCGTGTTTCATTTCTCTCCCCCACCCCCCCAAACTCCTGCCTTGCCTATCAAGTTCTTCATATCAGAGGATGTAGATGTTCAATGATTACTTAGTTGAGTAAAACACCCAGTGTTTATCACAACACATATGCAGAAGCTTTTTATATTGATGATGTCCCAAGAGTTAATTTTTGCTTTTGATTCCCTTGCCTCCAGTAACATGTTTAGTAAGAAGCTGCTACAGCTGAGGTCAAAGAGGTTGTTGGTTGTGTTATCCTTTAGGATTTTGATGGATTCTCATCTCACATTTAGATCTTTCATCAATTTTGAATTTATTTTTGTGTATGGTGTAAGAAAGTGGTCCACTTTCATTCTTCTGCATTCAGAAGAATGCAGAGCACTCTGAATTCTCACCAAAATGCTAACCAATAGGATCCAACAGTACATTAAAAGGATTATTCATCATGATCAAGTGAGATTTATTCCTGGCATGCAAGGTTAGTTCAACAGTCGCAAATCAATCAGTGTGATACTATACATTAATAAAAGAAAGAACAAGAACCATAAGATACTCTCAATTGATGCTGAAAAAGCATTGGACAAAGTACAGCATCCCTTTTTGATCAAAACTCTTCTGTCCAATTTTTCCAGCACAATTTGTTGAAGAGACTGTCTTTTTCTAGTGGATATTCTTTCTTGCTTTATTGAAGATTAGTTGATCATACCTAGAATGAATAAGTAAACAATAAAGTGACCAATATATAGAAGCCTTCACTGTCAGTTACATCTTTGAAGATGTACCTTCCTGTATTCACCAATACATGGGGTTTTTTAAATTTTATTTTGTTTTTTCAGTGTTCCAAGATTCATTGATTATGCACCACACCCAATGCTCCATGCAATACATGTCGTCCTTAATACCCACCCCCAGGCTCAACCAACTCTCCATGCCCCTCCCTTCCAAAACCTCGTTTGTTTCTCAGGGTCCACAGTCTCTCATGTTTCATCTCCCCCTCCAATTTCCCTTTTCCTTTTCTTCTCCTAACGTCCTCCATGTTTCTCCTTATGCTCCACACATAAGTGAAACCATATGATAATTGACTCTCTGCTTAACTTATTTCACTCACCATAATCTCTTCCAGTCCCGTCCATGTTGATACAAAAGTTGGGAATTCATCCTTTCTGATGGAGACATAATATACCATTGTATATATGGACCATATCTTCTGTATCCATTTGTCAGTTGAAGAGTGTTTTTGCTCTTTCCATAATTTGGCAATTGTGGTCATTGCTTCTATGAATATTGGGGTACATGTGACCCTTTTTCTCACTACATTTATATCTTTTTAATTTTTTTTTATTTTTTCAGTGTTCCAAGTCAGTAACTTTGGGGTAAATACCCAGTAGTGCAATCACATGGTCATAGGGTAGCTCTATTTTTAATTTCTTGAAGAATCTCCACACTGTTTTCCAAAGTGGCTGCACCAACTTGCATTCCCATCAACAGTGTAAGAGGGTTCCCCTTTCTCCACACCCTCTCCAACATTTGTTGTTTACTGTCCTGTTGATTTTGCCCATTCTAACTGGTGTAAGGTGGTATCTCAGTGTGGTTTTGATTTGAATCTCCCTGATGGCTAAAGATGATGAACATTTTTTCATGTGTCTGTTAGCCATTTGTATATCTCCTTTGGAGAAGTGTCTGTTCATGTCTTCTGCCCATTTTTTTGATGTGATTATCAGTTTTGTGAGTGTTGAGATTGAGGAGTTCTTTATAGATCTTAGATATCAGGCCTTTGTCTGTATTTTCATTTGCGAATATCTTCTCCCATTCTGTGGGTTGCCTGTTTGTTTTGTTGACTGTTTCCTTTGCTGTGCAGAAGCTTTTTAATTTGATGAAGTCCCAAAAGTTCATTTTCACTTTTGTTTTCTTTGCCTTTGGAGACATGTCTTGAAAGAAGTTGCTGTGACCAAAGTCAAAGAGGTTACTGCCTATGTTGACAAGGCTTTCTGTTTGCAGCATTATTTGTAACTGTGAAAGTTTGAAAAGTACAAAGACATAGGATGTTTTTTGAATAAACTGTGCCATTAAAAGAAAAGGGTGAATGGGGGGAATTGGAGGGGAGGATAAACCATGAGAGACTGTGGACTCTGAGTAACAAATGGAGGGTTTTGGAGGGGATGGGTTGGCAGGTTGGGCAAGCTTGGTGGTGGGTATTGAGGAGGGCATGTACTGCATGAAGCACTGGGTGCGGTGCATGAACAATTAATCTTATAACATTGAAAAAATAAAATAAAAGTATTTGGGGAAAAAGAAAGTATGAAAAAAATTAAAAACTAAATAGAAAATGCCTAGTGTAAAAAAAACAAAAAAACAAAAAACAAAAACGATTAGTTGACCATAGAATTGAGGTTCCATTTCTGGGTTCTATATTCTGTTCCATCGATCTATGTGTCTTGTTTTTGTGCCAGTACCATACTCTCTTGATGACTACATATTTGTAATATACCTTGAATTCCAGAATTGTGATGCCTCCAGCTTTGTTTTCCTTTTTCAGAAACAGTTTGGCTACTCAAAGTCTTTTGGATTCCATACAAATTTTAGGATTGTTGGTGAAAATGCTGGTGAGATTTTTATAGGGATTGCATTGAATGTATAGATTGCTCTGGAGAGCATAGCATAACAGTATTTGTTCTTCCAACCTATGAGCATGGAATGTTTTTCCAATTCTTTGTGTCTTTGTGTCTTCCTCAATTTCTTTCTTAAGTGTTCTACCGTTTTCAGAGCACAGATCTTTCACCTCCTTGGTAATGTACATTCTAGGTATCTTGTTATTTTTGGCACAGTTGGAAATGGGATCTATTCCTTGATTTATTTTTCTGCTACTTCATTGTCGATGTATAGAAATGTAACAGATTTCTCTACATTCATTTTATATCCTGCAGCTTTGCTCAATTCATGTATGAGTTTTAGCAATTTTTGATGGAGTTTTTCAGGTTTTCTACATATATTTTCTTTTTTTTCTTTTTTTAAAATTTAATTTATTTTTAAATTAACATATAATGTATCATTTGCCCCAGAGTACATGTCTGTGAATCATCAGGCTTACACATTTCACAGCACTTAACATAGCACATATCCTCCCCAATGTCCATAACCCAGCCACCCTGTCCCTACCCCCTGCACCCTCCAGCCACCCTCAGTTTGTTTTGTGAGTTTAGGAGTCTCTTATGGTTTGTCTCCTTCCCCATCCCATCTTGTTTCATTTCCCTTCCCCACCTCCCCCATAACCCCCCACCCTGCCTCTCAAATTCTTCATATCAAAGAGATCATATAATAATTGTCTTTCTCTGACTGACTTATTTTGCTTAGCATAATACCCTCTAGTTCCATCCACATCATATATATACAATGGAATACTATGCAGCCATCAAGAGAAACGAAATCTTGCATCTACATATATTTTCATGTCATCTGCAAATAGTGTAAGTTTGACTTCTTCTTTGCAGATTTGGATGCTTTTTATTTCTTTGTATTGTCTGATTGCTGAGGTTGATGCTTCTAATACTATGTTAAATAGTAATGGTGAGAGTGGACATTCTTGTCTTGTTCCTGACCATAGGGGAAACCCTCTCAGTTTCTCCCCATTGAGGATGATATTAGGATGTGGGTCTTTATGATGTTGAGGTGTGTTCCATCGACATCAACTTTGTCGAGGGTTTTTCAAGAATGGATGCTGTATTTGGGAAATGCTTCTTCTGCTTTTACCATAAGAGACTCTTAAGGATAGAGAACAAACTGAGGGTTGATGGAGGGAGAGGGTTAGGCATGGGCTAAATAGGTGGTGGATATTAAGAAGGGTACTTGTTATGATGAGCATTGGGTGTTACATGTAGATGATAAATCACTAAATTCTACTCCTGAAACCAATATTACAATATATGTCAACTAACTAAGATTTTAAATAAGTTTTAAAAAAAATAAATAAAAAATAATATTAATACAGTAAATATGAATAAAAACAGTATTAAAAAGGAAAATATGATCATCTCAAGACATGCAGAATGTCATTTAATGAAATTCAACACCCATTAATGATCACTCACATCAAGCTAAGAATAATAGGAAATTTCTATTTACTTTTTAAATTGATTTTATTTTATTTTTTCAGTGTTCCAAGATTCATTGTTCATGTACCACAGAGCTCCATGCAATATGTGCCTTCCTCAATACCCACCACTAGGCTCAACCAATTCCCCACCCCCTCTCCAAAACCCTCAGTTTGTTGCTCGGGATCCACAGTCTCTTTTGGTTCATCTCCCCCTCCAATTTTCCCCAATTCACCCTTCCTTTACTTCATCCAATGTCCCCCATGTTTTTCCTTATGCTCCACACATAAGTGAAACCATATGATAACGGACTCTCTCTGCTTGACTTATTTCACTCAGCATAATCTCTTCCAGTCCTGTCCATGTTGATAAAAAAGTTGGGAATTCATCCTTTCTGAGGGAGGCATAATATTCCATTGTATATATGGACCATATCTTCTTTATCTATTCATCTGTTGAAGGGTAAATTTCTATTTACTTTTGAGTACATTTGAAATTAATGTACATCTGAAATTAATAAATGCTTACAATACAAGAATAATCCTAATATAAGATGTGCAAAGAGTTTATGCTACAAAACATCCTAAGAGAAATGAAAGAATCTGAATGGAGATATATACCATATTCAAAGATTTGGATGCTCTGTGTTGTAATAATATCAGTTCTCAAATAAGTTTGTGACTTAACTGTTTGGCAAGTATATGCAAACATACTGGCCAATGAAAAAACTGACTATCTCTATAGGACATGAAGTAAAGTGACTATAAAATTTATTGTTCAAGACACTTCTCCCAAGAAGACATACAAATGTCTAACAGATGCAAGAAAAAATGTTCATCATCATTAGCCATCCGGAAGATTCAAATCAAAACCACATTGAGATACCACCTTACACCAGTTAGAATGGCCAAAATCAACAGGACAGTAAACAACAAGTGCTGGAGAAGATGTGGAGAAGGGGGAACCTTCTTACACTGTTGGTGGGAATGCAAGTTGGTGCAGCCACTTTGGAAAACAGTGTGGAGATTCCTCAAGAAATTAAAAATAGAGCTACCCTATGACCCTGTGTTTGCACTACTGGGTATTTACCCCAAAGATACTGTCTTGGAACACTGAAAAATTAAAAAAATAAAAATAAATTAAAAAGATATAAATGTAGTGAGAAAAAGGGCCACATGTACCCCAATGTTCATAGCAGCAAGAGCCACAATTGCCAAACTGTGGAAAGAGGTAAGATGCCGTTCAACAGATGAATGGATAAAGAAGATATGGTCCAAGAAAAAAAAAAAGAAGAAGATATGCTCCATATATACAATGGAATATTATGCCTCCATCAGAAAGGATGAATTCCCAACTTTTGTATCAACATGGACAGGACTGGAAGAGATTAAGCTGAGTGAAATAAGTCAAGAGGAGAGAGTCTGTTATATGGTTTCACTTACGTGTGGAGCATAAGGAAAAACATGGGGGACATTGGACAAAGGAAAAGAAGGGTGAATTGGGAGAAATTGGAGGGGGAGATGAACCAAGAGAGACTGAGGACACTGAGCAACAAACTGACGGTTTTGGAAAGGAGGGTCATGGGGGGATGGGTGAGCCTCGTGGTGGGTATTGAGGAGGGCATATATTGCATGGAGCACTGGGTGTGGTGCACGAACAATGAATCTTGGAACGCTGAAAATATAAAATTAGATTAAATTTTTAAAAAAGAAATTATGGTCCCTATATACAATGGAATATTATGCCTCCATCAGAAAGGATGAATTCCCAACTTTTGTATCAACATGGATGGGACTGAAAGAGATTATGCTGAGTGAAATAAGTCAAGCAGTGAGAGTCTGTTATCATATGGTTTCACTTACATGTGGAGCATAAAGAAAACCATGAAGGACACTGGGAGAAGGAAAAGAAGGGTGTGTTAGGGGACATCGGAGGAGTAGATGAAACATGGGAGACTGTGGACTCTGAGCAACAAACTGAGGGTTTTGGAATAGAGGATGGTGGGGGGATGGGTGAGCCTGGTGGTGGGTATTAAGGAGGGCACATATTGCATGGAGCACTGGGTGTGGTGCACGAACAATGAATCTTGGAACGCTGAAAAAATTTTAAAAAAATTGTTTTTAAATTTTTTGTTCAACCTGGGACACTCTGGAGAGTGAAAGTGGGTTCTACAGATTACACAGGGAGGACAGGCATAACAACTAGATCACAGAACTGTCCCTAGTAAAATGAGAGGGTACTGAGCTCACAGAAATATCTGAGGGTATTCAGGATGACACCCAGGTCCATGTCACTCCTGACTCATAAATGAGTGTTCTTCTTTCCTTTCCATTGGACTATAAAATCCTTGGGGCCAAGATAGTGTGATCCTACCTTGATTTAAGCACATCTTACCCAGTACCCTGCATATCATAAGTATCAGAGATATAGGCTAACTCCATGGGGCAAGTAAAGAACAGATATGGATTGCATGGTACAGGGAGAGCCTGCTAGGACAGCCACAGATGGAGACCCAGTGAGGAACTGGGGGATTACAGGGAAGTGTGGAATGTGTCTGTGGCGGGGGGTAGAGAACTAAGAAACTTGCCCCCCATTCCTATACTCTTGCTGTCCCATAGCCCTCCCCGACCAGTTTTCCTCACACTGTCCCCACTGGCCCTCTTCCCAGTTCTGTCCCCAAGGTCCCTGTTTGAGTTTCCTTAATTGTAAACTGGGGAGCTCCTGTTCCAAGGCTGGAGTTTGTGGGCTCCCCCAGGACTCCACAACTTAATTCTCCTCAACCATGTTTAGTGTTAAGTATTGCATAGGCAGTGGAAAGAGTTCTATAACCCAGGCTGAGAGCAGCCCACAGATGAATGGACATTAGTGGGTCCTATGTATGGATACATAGGTCCTGGCACACACCCCATTTGCCTACTACCATCTGTTGAATTAGGTCCCCTCTCTCCCTCTACTCTTTGGCTGTGAAGAAGCTGTTGTTTGTCTGAGACACACTGTTAGAGCTAGAGAGTTCACAGTTTGGCTACAAAATGGTGGGAGTGGTGATGCTAATGAAGGAGATCAGAGCTGAGGTGCAGTGTTCCTCCCTGTCCCCTCTGACACAGTAAGTGAAAACTCAGGAGAAAGATGATGATATGATTTTGAAACTGAAAACTCCTCCACAGGATATCTGCTGAATGTGTTTCCCTCCAGGAAACCCACTCAAAGGTGAATGAGGCCCTTTTCCTTCTAACCTGCTTCTCTCTTCCTTGAAGTTCCTATTACTGTTTGTAGGTCATTTCTTTTTCCTTCTCCTGTCATCTGCCTCCTTCAGGGGGTTTTCCTTCCTTCTGCAGGGTGGGGCAGAGGTTGAACATATTCTTTCTAGTGTTCTTTCTCCTCATTCTTTCTTCTGGTCCTCTCCCTTTGATCTATTTCTCCCTGTTTCTTTTCTAAATGTCTCATTAACTCTTCCTTTCCTCTTTCCCTTTCTGTGGATTGTGGGGGTCAGGGATGGGTTCCTGGGTTGAAGAATGGTCTAAAGCAGAAAGACAAAGGATGAGTAGAAAGAAGTACAGTGAAGGGGAAGAAGGAGAAAGCTAAAAGGAGACATGGAGTCACCTTATCCCTAAAGTAATATTATAGAAACAAGGTGAATTCTTTCATGGTATTGTTTCTAGGAAAACAATGAAGCCATTAGCTAAACAGAGAGAAATAAATTTAGAGAGCAGGAAATGAGCATATGAGATGCTAGGATAGTTTCTTGAGTTGTTTGCACTTTACAGTAATCATTCAACAATATTCACTAGATATAATATATACCAGTCACTGTTTTAGGAGCCAGGTATCCTGCCATGAACAAAAGTGGCATCAGGAATATAGGTTTCATTGGTAAAGTAGAAAATGAAACCATATAAATTAAATGTGGCATGCCTGGTGGTGTTAAGTGCTCTGAGAAATATAAGGCAAAGAAGGAACAGGAAGGGAAGGATTTGAACTCCAAATAGGCATTGAGTAAGTCTTGGCTGATAATGTGAGAAGGATTTGAGGGAACAATGTGGAGCATATCTGGGAAGAACCTTCCATGAAGATGCAGAAGCAAGTGCCAAGGCCCCTGAGGCTGGTGTCTGCCTGTTACACGGGAAGAACTTAAAGGGCAACTGGTGGACCAGAGAACTGGAGGAGTCAAGGGTATCCCAGGGACAGCAGAAGAAAAGGAGGTCTTGGTGGTGATGGAAGACTGTCCAAAAAAGTCTGGATTTAGTCTTGAAGTATTTTAGTTCTTACCTTTCAGAAATGAGTTCACTACAGTGCTATGTGGCAAATAGACTAACATGGGAGCAAGGGTAGAATGGGGAAGCAAGTCCAGTTAGGGGCCATTGTTATCATCCAGGAAAGCAGTAACAATGGTGTGGTTAGGTGGAAGCTGGCAGGAGTGAAAAGTGATCTGCAGCAAATTCATTTGGAGGAAAATCCAGCAGGAGTTTCTGATGGTTGGGATGTGAGAGGGAAGGAGAGGATACAAGATGGCCCATGTGTTGTGCCCTGAGCAACTGGAGAAACCTGAACTTAATTAATCTAAGGTTAGAACAGATGTTTCTCCAGTGGAGACCAAGAGCAGTTTGGTTACTTCATGTAGGATAAGATCATTGGACATCCAAGTAGAAATGCTAAATATGAAATGGGTATAAGAATCAAAGTTCAAAAAAAAAAATAAAAGAATCAAAGTTCATTTGAGCCATTCGGGATAGGGAGAGAAATGTCATTAGTGACCAACATAGTATGTTAGTACTAGTTACTTTTGCAGAATTCTTTCCTGGAAAGCTCCGCATAAACTCTCTCATTGGGGCTCACAGGAAAAGAGTGATGGAGAATGTGTGATCGTCTTCCTGCAACAGAGAATCTAAATGCTGAAGAAGGTCCACAATTAGTGGTGTCACAGCTTTGTCTTGGACTCAGGGCTCCAGAGGTCCTTTAGAGTTTTCTGTTATAATTGCTGTTTCGGGGGTGGGAGGGAGCCTTTTTCTAGGGAGACACACTTGTACTACAAGTGTGATGTGATCATTTCTGATGAGACAGAGAAGTGTGAAAATTGTCAGAGGTGATGAGACACAGAGAGGTACATCTCCTTGAAAAATGCAGTTGAATGCCTCTACACACAGAAAGTAGTGCCGGACATCATCAGAACAAGAGGAAGTTCAGCCATAAAGTCTGAGGGACCTGATTTGTTCTGTTGATTGGGTAATCCTGGTCCAGTATGACCAAGATAGTATTTAAAGGCTGAGTAACAGCAATTTACTGTTAAACAGCAATTTAGAACACACACACACACCACAACAAGGAGTTTGTTGGTGTAAAGGACACAAGTCTTTAGGCATGAGTCAGGCCATGCTCCCCTCTGTAGGGAAAATCTCATGCAGCCAAACTCCCTGGTTATAGATCTGGGCAGGCCCATCTTAGCATAGGAAATCACTCTGGATCTTTACACAGACAGAGTGTCCTGTGGGGTCTTTGCATTTCCTCTTTGCAGGAAGATAAAGTAGAGATGAATACACCCCTCACAAATGTATCTTAGATACTATGCTCATCCTTTTGTGGGGAAAATCTTTGTCATTTGTAAATACCTGAAGATATTCACTGTCCCTCACAGGAAAATATCCAGCCATGAATTTGTAGTACAATTCAGGCCAAGAACATCAGCTTCTGCAATGAAAGAATCCAGGCTTTCTGCTTTCAGAATTTGGAGGTTACAGCTGCATATTATTTAATCTGGTTATTTTATTAAGTCAACACACCCATATGTAGGAACATGGGAGGATTTGCAGAGAAGTTTTCAATGACACTTGGTAAAGATCTAAAGTGAGGGTGAACCATGAAGATGGCTGGAGGAGGAACACTCCATGAAAAGGGAAGGTAAATCTCCTAAGGTAAGAGTGTGTTTTACTTGATGCAGGAAAGAATAAAGAGGTTCTGGTAGCAGAAACATCCTGAGTAAGGGGACAGGATCAGAGCCCAGCTTGCAGTATTGGGTATGGGAAGAGCCTCCATAGGGATGGGTTACATAGGACTTCAGGGGCTTGAAAGGGTTTGGACTGGATCTGTATTGAGAGCCAATGGCCCATCTTGAGCCCAAGAGTGACATCATCTGACTTGCGTTTCATGTGGTTTAACTCTCCAGCTGCTGGGTAGAGAAGCAAGGAAAACCACTCAGGAGGCTGCTGTGAACCATACCAAACAAATGAGATGTAGAAAAACATAGGGGGGTTACTTGGGATGCCTTCAATGGCAGAGCAGGTTTGAGCTGAGTCCTGAAAGACAACATTTGACAAGAGGATTTTGGATGCCAAGTGAATGGGACGGTGCAAGCAAAACTAAAAGAGGCAAGCAGAAGTCATATTTGTCAATCTGCTGGTGTCTCTTAAGGTGGAATGCAGTATTTATTTAGAAGGGGTTGGGTATGAAAAGCTGGAAAGCATGAGCAAGGTCACATCTGGATTTCAATTAGGTTAAAGGTGGAGCTCTGCTCTCAGTCTTGAGCAGTGACATGGCCTACAGAAGGTTGCTCTGGGAGGTGCCTACAATTTGCAATGCACTAAGAGGTCCTTGGATCATGGCCATTGCATGAATGCTGGCAAAACAAAGATGCTCCAAATACAGTGGTGACACAAGGATGAAAATAGAGGGCCAGTTGTAAGAAGCAAGAGTCTCCACTAAGGGCAAATCAGCAGGAGTGTGAGAATGTTGGATTTGAGATACATTGGGTACTCAGCATGGATCATTTTGAGCTTAAATGATTCGGGAAGTAAAATATCATATTAAAGAAATAAGATGAGAATAGTAGACATTACTTTTCTAACACATGCAGGTGAACATTAATGCTTAGTTGTTTTCTATTTGGGATGTGAACAAGAAATGCAATTATATAAATTCTGTAGAGAACTGGAAGTTTGAGGCAGTGGCTAAGGCTTGGCTCAGGCTTGGGAGAGGTGTCTGTGATTCAAGGAGTTGGTGTCATTTGGAGAGACAGATAGGCAGATGGATTCTCTTTCTCCTCCTCCTCAGCCTTACGGTACCCTTCCAAGTCTTTCCTTCAGTTTCACAAAGTCAGAAATGTAACTGTAATTTTCATCTAGCTTCAGGAATTCTATTTAAACTAATCAATTTGGAAGACAGGAACTTATGAGTGATCAGATAATCATCTGTGGTATGAGTTGTATCTTAAAAGAAACCACAACTACTCTAGCAAAAGGATCTCCAAGTGTTAAGAGTCTAGACTATGGATCCAAAGGTTGTGAAGTGAGCCAAGAATTACATAAAGGAAATTCAAAGTTCCTAACTGAGAATTTCTCCTAGGTAAGGTAGCTTGCACTTTTAAGAATATTTTTTGCCCAGGGGTGACTGGGTGGCTCAGTGGATTAAGGCCTCTGCCTTCAGCTCAGGTCATGATCTCCAGGTCTTGGGATTGAGCCTCACATTGGGCTTTCTGCTTGGTGGGGAGCCTACTTCTCCCTCTCTCTCTTCTTGCCTCTCTGCCTACTTGTGATCTCTCTCTCTGTCTGTCAAATAAATAAAATCTTTTTTTAAATATTTTTTAAAAAAGAATATTTTTTGCCCATAAACAGCCTGATACAGT
Source organism: Procyon lotor (assembly GCA_028646535.1). Lineage (NCBI taxonomy): Eukaryota > Metazoa > Chordata > Mammalia > Carnivora > Procyonidae > Procyon > Procyon lotor. The sequence continues at coordinate 124,918,814 of CM053607.1, read as the reverse complement.
AAGTGTCCAGAACTTAGTTTCCAAAGCCCCCTTCTCAAGTATTGGTCTTGTGTTTACCAGCCATGTAACTTTGGGCACTCCGACCAACACTTCAGAACCTCATTTTCCCCATCTGTAGAAGAGGGTCTATTTAATAATATCATTGTGCAGGTTCCTACCATAAGATCAAATAAAAAAATGGATAAGAGTACTCTGGGATGCAAGAGTTTAATTTATTTTTACTGATTGTAGATTGCTTGTCACTAGAATCAGGCAGAGAACCCTGTTATTTCTTGGCAGATGAGAGATAGACTCATAAACTCAACATGTTTGATTCGTTCTTTCTAGGCAACTTGCAAGACACCATCTTTTCTTTTTTTTTTTTTTTTTAACATCTTTCTTATGTGACAAGATCATTTTTTAAAATAGAGTTCAGGTTAATTATATCAATAATCAAGATTTGAGATGGAACATGGAAAGATGTAGTAGACAACCTCTAAGATGGTCCCATTGGTCCCCTTTCCCAGTATTAATGCCCTTGTGCTCTCTTCCCAGTGAGTACAGGCTGCATTTGGTGACTCATTTCTAAAGAATAGAATTCACACTGGGTGTGGTGCAAAACAATAAATCTTGTAACACTGAAAAAAATAAAATAAAATAAAATAAAATAAAGAATAGAATTCAGCTGAACTCATGGGATGTCACTTCCAATACTATGTCTTAAGACTGTGATTTCTATTTAGGGTGGTTTTGCTCTCACTCTCTCCAGGATCACTCACCCTGGGAGAAGTCAGTTGCCATGCTGTGAGGCAGCCCCATTAAGAGGGAGTAAGGCCTACCTATGACCACGTGAATGATCTTGGGAGTGGAACCTCCTCCATCCCAGCCTTGAGAGGACTGCAGCCTTTTTGACAGCTTCATGGTCACTCTCTGAAGGACCTTATGCCGGAGGCACCGAGCTAAGTTTCACCTACATTTCTGACCCACAGAAACTGTAAGATAATAAACAATTGCCATTTTATTTTAAATGCTAAATTTTGTATCTGTTAAACAGTTAATAGCTACTTATATTAGCAAATAGATAGCTAATGCAAATTTAAGGGAAAAGACCACACTGCAATGCCACTTGCAAAATTATGGAAATGCCTGGTACTGCAGCCCTGAATGGGTAAAAGGACAGGTGAAATTAGGAGGAGGCCGATAAGAGAGAGAAAAAGGAGAAGCCTAAAAACTAGAAATGCTTTTCAGAGTGAAGACAAGGTTCAATAGGGTGAGAGAGTGAGGACAACTATCAAAGAAAGAGTTGTGTCAGAATAAGATGATGTTTTCTATTTAATTGTTTATAATCATTTATTCTTTTATTTTCCTTGGGTTCAGATATTATGACTTCAAGGGAGTTTTAATATGCATGACTTTTTATTTATTTTATTTTATTTTTTCATTGTTCCAAGATTCCTTGTTCATGCATCACACCCAGTGCTCCATGCAACATGTACTCTCCTCAATACCCATCACCAGGCTCACCCAACTCTTCCACCCCTTCCCTTCCAAAACTCTCAGTTTGTTGCTCAGAGTCCACAGTCTCTCATGTTTCATCTCCTCCTCTGATTTTCCCTAATTCACCCTTCTTTTCCTTCTCCCAATGTCCTTCATGTTTTTCTTTTTGTAAGTGAAAACATATGTAAGTGAAAACATATAATTGACTCTCTGCTTGACTTATTTCACTCAGCATAATCTCTTCCAGTCCTGTCCGTGTTGATACAAAAGTTGGGTATTCATCCATTCGGATGGATACATAATATTCATAATATTGTATATATGGGCCATATCTTCTTTATCCATTCATCTGTTGAAGGGCACCTTGGCTCTTTCCACAGTTTGGCAATTGTGGCCATTGCTGCTATGAACATTGGGGTACATGTGGCCCTTCTTTGTACTGCATCTGCTTCTTTGAGGTAAATACTCAGTCGTGCAATTGCAGGGTCATAGGGTAGCTCTATTTTTAATTTCTTCAGGAATCTCCACACTGTTTTCCAAAGTGGCTGCACCAACTTGCATTCCCATCAACAGTGTAAGAGGTTTCCCCTTTCTCCACATCCTCTCCAACACTTGTTGTTTACTGTCCTGTTGATTTTGGCCATTCTAACTGGTGTAAGGTGGTATCTCAGTGTGGTTTTGATTTGAATCTCCCTGATGTCTAATGATGATGAGAATTTTTTCATATTTCTGTTAACCATGTGTATGTCTTCTTTGGAGACAGTCAACAAAACAAACAGGCAACCCACAGAATGGGAGAATATATTCACAAATGACACTACAGACAAAGCTCTGATATCTAAGATCTATAAAGAACTCCTCAAACTCAACAGTCAAAAAACAGATAATCATGTCAAAAAATGGGCAGAAACATGAACAGACACTTCTCCAAAAAAGACACATTCACGACTTTTTAAATATGCATGACTTTTATTTCTTAACTTGGCTTTTTTTTCATGTAAAATCAGGTCATCTCTCTCCTTATTATATTCCTTGGTAAGATATTTATAAAAATTATTGACCAAAGATCCAGAGAAATCCCTTTTAATTGACATGATCCAATAACTTAATTCAAACTTTTATGAGGCAATGAGTAAATGGTTCAGAGAGTCATTTGCAAGATAGTGGTTAGAAATATTTTATAAGGCTCTTTGATGTCTCCTAAAAGTAACTTAGTAAGTAGATATTACCTATTTATCAGTCAACTTTTACTGGGATTATTTTAAAAGTCCCAGCACAATTGAAGACCTCACTGTTCTTAATAAGTTTGGGCACCAAACTGTTGCTTTTCCACATTGGCCCTGTGACTTTCCTGTCACCCTCAATATAATTGACAATAATGGCACCTAATTGTAACTATTCCTTCTCATGTGAGGCACTAAAGATACTTCTTTTATTGATACTATAAATATACCAGGTTGGCTAGTATGAAACCACTCTCAGAACATAAAGAAACACATACAGGCTAAAAAGCAACTCATGTTTCAAACAATTCCTTTTCCATTATGCATATAGATGGTCTGTTGGACTGAGAAGGTACAGCCCTGTTTAAGATAGTTTACCAAATCTGTGCAATATCATAAAAGACTCAATATCGTATAATAAAGCCAAAACTTTGCTTTCAGAAAGGTTCTATGATAATCTCTTCCTGGTAAGGATATACACAAATAGATAGTTGATCCATTCTATAAGCTAGGATGACTCCTTTTGCTGTTAGATGGGAATATAAAGGAGTGTCCCTTCTGTGTCCCAAAGTTTATGTTGTTGAGGTCTCATGAATTACAAACAAAACAACTGGCTGAACATGTGGAATGCAGAGGTAATAAAAAAAATGTCAGTCAATCCATTATTTTTGTTCACACTCACAGGTGACCAGGAACATCAACTAAGCCATGGAGATGTGGTTGAATCAATCATCCACAGATGACTTCATCCTCTTGGGCATTTTTTCTCACAGTCCAACTGACCTTGTCCTCTTCTCTGTGGTTATGGTGGTCTTCACAGTGGCTCTCTGTGGGAATGTTCTCCTCCTCTTCCTCATTTACATAGATCCTCGGCTTCACACACCCATGTACTTCTTCCTCAGTCAGCTCTCCCTCATGGACCTCATGTTGGTCTGTACCAATGTGCCAAAGATGGTGGTCAACTTCCTATCTGGAATGAAGTCCATCTCTTTTGTGGGTTGTGGCATACAAATTGGCCTCTTTGTCTGTCTTGTGGGGTCTGAGGGGCTCTTGCTGGGTCTCATGGCTTATGACCGCTATGTGGCCATTAGCCACCCACTTCACTATCCTGTCCTCATGAGTCAGAGGGTTTGCCTCCAGATTGTTGGGAGCTCCTGGGCCTTTGGGATAATAGATGGTGTGATCCAGATGGTAGTAGTAATGACCTTCCCTTACTGTGGCTTGAGGGAAGTGAACCACTTCTTTTGTGAGATGCTATCCTTGTTGAAACTGGCCTGTATAGACACATCCATTTTTGAGAACATTATATATGTTTGCTGTGTTTTCATGCTGTTTCTTCCCTTCTCCATCATTGTTGCCTCTTATGCTCGTATCCTGAAGGCTGTGCTCCACATGCGCTCTGCTCAGGCTGGCAAAAAGGCCCTGGCCACCTGTTCCTCCCATCTGACAGCTGTCTTCCTCTTCTATGGGGCAGCCATGTTCATCTACCTGAGGCCTCGGCGCTACCGGGCCCCTAGCCATGACAAAGTGGTCTCTATCTTCTACACAGTCCTCACTCCTATGCTCAACCCCCTCATTTACAGCTTGAGAAACCGGGAGGTGATGGGGGCCCTGAGAAAGGGGTTGGACCATTGCAGGATTGGCAGCCAGCACTGAAAGACCAGGACATCCTGTGTCTGGCAATGCCATCCCCTGATTCCATGACTTTCAGTAAATAGTCTCTATATGAGGGTCTGTTTCCTCATTAATAATGATGATCATAACACCTGCAGGCTTGGAGATATCTTTTTAAACCCTAAATCCTCTCTTTGTCTAGTGAAAAAGAAGCTATTTTTAACCCAATATTTTGTGAGCTAATTCATTTGTAAAATGCATTACATTAGAATATAAGACTTTGTAAACCCAAGCACTGTACAGAATTAAGACATTGGGATATTGTCCCTTATTGTTTAAAACGGGAATTATTTCTAATATCAGAGGATGCTCTGAGCTTAACTTCCTAACTCTTATTCCTAATCTCTACCATTGACTCAGAACTTACTATATGCCAGGCAACATACAACATTCCATATGTGTATATATAGATATCATTTGTCTGATTTATTAAAGGTCTTACACTAGTTTTTTAGATGAAAAGCATCCAGATGATGAAAAACAAGCTTATAAAATTATCTTTAGAGAGTGCTCACCCTTCATGCTCTGTAAGTAGGAACTTTTTTAAAAATATATGTGAGGTTATGGGGGGCTTTTAAGTTATTTTAATTCATTAGTTAATATACAGTGTTATATTTATTTCAGGTATACAATACAGTAATTCAACATTTCCATATATCATCCATGCTCATCATAAGTGAACTCTTTAATCCCCATCCCCTATGTCACCTATCCCCCCAGTAACACATCAGTTTGTTCTCCATGGTTAAGAGTCTATTTATTGATTTGTCTTTCTCTTTTTTTTTCCCTTTGCTTTTTGGTTTGTTTCTTAAATTCCACATATGAGTGAAATCATATAGCATTTGTCATTCTCTGACTTATTTCACTTAGCATCATACTCTCTTTCTCTATCCATGTCTTTTGCAAATGCAGTATGTCATTCTTTTTGTGGCTGAATTTACACATACCACATCTTTATCCGTTCATCTACCTATGGACACTTGGGTTGTTTCCATATCTTGGCTGTTATAGATAATGTTGCTATAAATATCAGGGTGTGTGTATCCCTTTGAATTAGTGTTTTTTATTCTTTGGGTAAATAGTAATCATATTTACTTATTATTTACAAATTATATTTACAAATTATGGATCATGGGGTACTTCTATTTTTAAATTTTTTTTAGGATTTTATCTATTTATTTGAGAGAGAGACGGTGAGAGAAAGAGAACATGAACAGGGGACAGAGGGAGAGGCAGAGTCCCCGCTGAGCAGGGAGCCTGACACAGGGATCAATCCCAGGACCCCAGGATCATGACCTGAGCTGAAGACAGACACAACCAACTGAGCCACCCAGGTGCTCTTATTTTTAACTTTTCAAGAAACCTCTATACTGATTTCCAGAGTGGCTACACTAGTTTGTGCTCCCCATTAACAGTGTACGAATGTTCCTTTTTCTCCACATCCCCATCAATACCTGTTGTTCCTTGTGCTGTTGATTTAGCCATTCTGACAGGTGTGAGGTGATATCTCATTGTGGTCTTGATTTGCATATCCCTGATGTTAAGTGGTGATGAACATCTTTTCACGTGTTTATTGGCCATGTTCATGTCTTCTTTGGAGAGATGTCTGTTCATGTCTCCTACCCATTTTTTGATTGGGTTATTTGTGTGACCAGGAAATTTACACAGACTTCATGAAGTCTTATATTCTTTAAAGAATAAAGTGCAAAGTCTTTGGGATTCTTGAGGAAAGAGGTTTAGATTGTCTATGCACTTTAACTTCATTACAAACATTTATTTATAAACGTTTATTGTCTGGCACATAAGAAATACACAGGAAAGTGCTGTATATATAATCCTCTAACAAAATTAGCCACTTTTTATTATTTCAGTTTCTGTAAGAGGAAAATTCACTATACCATTTTCCCTTGGGAAATTATATTTGGAACATAAATGGCAGAATTTAATCTGTATTTGAAGACATATTTTTAAATATCTGGAGTTAAGTTATTGGTATTATTTGTATCCATCCATCTAAACTCTGTCAGCTGCAATAAAACTTTTTCTGGAAGAAAATATTCTTTTTGCATTCAGAAAAAAAAAGAAAGGGCAGAACTGTGTTCTGGAAGTTGGACTAAACCACAGGAAATCATTTGCCTAGTTTTCAGGCTTAGAGAGAATGGAGGGTAGTGGCACTAATAGTAACTACAATTCTTAGGACCTACCATGGGGAGGTTTAGATTATCTATGCACTTTACCTTCATTACAAACATTTTGTGGTGAACATCATTATGTGCCTTTTACAGACAAGGATACTGGGGCTCAGACCACTTAAGTCCCCTACCTTATCCTCACTCCCCAGTTCTCTCCCCTCCCCCTGAGAGAGAGTTTGTTTGTTGGAACAGCTGAGATGAGCAGAGAATTTTGCAAGAGTCTCCCTTCCCTTGGAGTTTAATTGCCAGAGACTAGGAACAGAGATGTGACAGAGGAGGAGTCTCCAAGGATTTGTGACAATACAAGTAATTTTCCTTAGTCACCACAGAGGGGAAGAACAGTAGGTGCAGTAAGGAGCATCAGGGAATAAAACCTCTCAGCTGGGCCCTGGACCTGGCTCAGTGAGGGTTTCTTTCCACAGGTTAGGTTCTGTTTCCTCATTAATCATGAGACCCCGCCCCCATGGTCCAGCCCACTCCCTGTGCTCCCGTTATGAATGAGGGATAGACGTTCTCTCTATGCTATACATGGAGGACATTAGGGTAAAGAAAGGAAAAGTGAATTGGGGAAAATCAGAGGGGAAGGTGAACCAAAAGAGACTATGGACTCTGAGAAACAAACTGAGGGTTTTGGAAGGGAGGGGGCAGGGTGATGGGTGAGCCTGGTGGTGTGTAATAAGAGGGGCATGTATTGCATAGGGCACTGGGTGTGGTGCATAAACAATGAATCTTGGAACACTGAAAAAATAAAATAAAATATATAAATAAATTTCTATTTCTGTAAGACTTTTTCTAACCCCCGACATGAAGTGCTGTCTTCCAGGTTTTCCTGTGTTTCTTTATTGAGACCAAACCGGTCACCCATTTCACCCAATCTTAGCATTTCTTCAAAATCTTTCTACAGCCTTAGTGGAAGGCATTGGATATTTCCTGCCTGTGGATGAGGCATGCCCCCAAATACCTCAGACAATACCCTTTTTCACAGGATACGGGAAGAGTTTGGAGTTTTCACCACACAAGAAATTCTCCTCTCTACCTTTCTTGGGTCCTTCCGGCTTCCATTTCAGCCCCATTTCCTTTAAGGAGATGGAGATGCACTGGTTTCCCTGCGTGGAGAGAGATCTTGTTGCAGACCCAACTGACTGATCAGAGCAGCAATCCGTTGGTGGTGAAGTCTGCTCCCCAAGGTCTCTAGATTGGACCTGTCCTCCTTACTCCCTAGCCCTTCCTTGTCATTGATTAGAATGTTTTTATTAAAGACCTTCCTCTCTGAAGAATTTCACTTACCATCTGTCATCATATGCTTTAAAATTTTTGTTCTTAATTCATGATTTAAAACTTTTTTCTATTTTTATTTAATTTTTTCAGTGTTCCAAGATTCATTGTTTATGCACCACACCCAGTCCTCCATGCGATACGTGCCCTCCTCAATACCCACCACCAGGCTCACCCAACTCTTCTACCCCTTCCCTTCCAAAACCCTCAGTTTGTTGCTCAGAGTCCACAGTCTCTCATATTTCGTCTCCCCCTCCGATTCCCCCCAATTCACCCTTCCTTTCCTTCTCCCAATGTCCTCCATGTTTTTCCTTATGCTCCACATCTTTATCCATTCATCTGTTGAAAGGCATCTTGGCTCTTTCCACAGTTTGGCAATTGTGAGGGAAGAATTGAATCATATATTTCCTTTCTGTATGGGGCTGCCAAAGTTTCCCTTTCTCAGTTAAAAACACACCACTCATTCAGTATCAAATAAACATGTATCACAAAAAAGCCAAAACAATCTTGAAAAAGAAAAGCAAAACTGGAGGCATCACAATACCAGACATCAAAATCCTAAAGGAGAATACAGGCAGATACCTCTTGACATTGGCCATAGCAAGTTCTTCCTCTAAATATGTCTCCTGAACCAAGGGAAACAAAAGCAAAATGAAACTATTTTTTTAAATTTTTTTAAAGATTTTTTAAAAGATTTTATTTATTTGACAGAGATAGATCACAAGCAGACATAGAGGCAGGCAGAGAGAGAGGGGGAAGTAGGCTCCAGACCCCAGGACCCTGAGATCATGAAACTACATTGAAATATCACCTCACATCTGTCCAAATGACTAAAATTGACACAGAAAACAGCAGATTTTGGCAAGGATGTGGAGAAGGAGGAGCCCTCTTACATTGTTAGCGGGAATGCAAACTGGTATAATCACTCTAGAAAAGTGTATGGAGGTTCCTCAAAAAGTTAAAAATAGAACTACCCTATGATCCACCAACTATACTGCTAGGTATTTACCCAAAGAATACAAAAATACTTTAACTCAAAATGACACATGCACCCCCAATGTTCATAGCAGCAGTATCTACAATAGGCAAATTATGGAAACAGCCCAAGTTTTCATCGACTGATAAATAAATAAAGATGTGGTCATATATATACAATTGAATATTACCAGTCATAAAAGAATGAAATCTTGCCATTTGCAACAACATGGATGGAGCTAGAGGGTATTATGCTAAGCAAAATAAGTCAGTAGAGAAAGACAAATGATTTCACTCATAAGTGGAATTTAAGGAAAAAAATGATCATAGGGGAAAAAGAGAGTGAGAAACTGAGATACAGACTCAACTATAGAGAACTAACTGATGGTTATCAGATAGGAGATGGGTAGGGGAATGAGTTAAATAGGTATCAGGGACTAAGCAGCATGCCTGCTCATCACAACAGGTGATATATATTATGGGAAACTTTTCCAAGACGGTGGAGTGGGAGACCTTAGTTTTGTCTGGTCCTAGGAATTTAACTATATAGCTATCAAATCATTCTGAAAACTTGTGAATTCAACCAGAGATCTAAAGGGGGAAAAGTGCTGCAATTCTACAAAAGAAAAGCAACCACTTTCTGCAAGGTAGAAGGTGCAGAGAAGTGGATCCAGGCAATATATCAGAAGATTAAACCATGGGGGAAAGGAGGTTCCATCAGCCAGCTACCAAAAAGTGATATAGCAGCAGAGCACAAAAAATTGGAATTTTTAAAAGTCTGCTCTGGTGAGGGATATCCCTGCCTGAAGGGTGGTCAGGTGGGGAAGTGGGGCGGAATCCTAGGTAGGACAGTGTGGTCTCAAGATCCCCAGGGTCAAAAAAAAAAAAAAAAAAAGAACAGGGGTACTTAAGTGCAACAGAGTTCCCAGGCTTGCACTTTGCTTGCGCTTTGCAACAGGGAAGCCAGCTGCGATCACAGAGCCCATGAGTGGGCTTTCAGCTCGGTGTTGCTCTAAACCACAAACCACAGCACAACTACCCGCCAAGCAGGGGCCCAGAAAGTGGGGGAACTGTGGCAATACCCACCTTTCCTCCCCCTGGAGGAGTGGCAGGAGTGCTCACCACAGAAGTCTGCAGGGTTTGGAGACTCAAAGAATGGTTGCGCTCCTGATATGAAAACAAAAACAAAAACAAAAAATTCCATCACAGGGTGGGTGAGCATGGAGTGTGGATGGGATCCAGGGAGACAGGTGTGATTGGCTGCTTTTCCTTAAGAGCTCACTGAAGAATGTGGGGTACGAGCTTCAACTCTAAGTCTGGAGACTGGGAGGCCACCATTTTCGTTCCTGTTCTCTAAAGTGGCTCAGAGAGCCTTCAGGGAATAAGGCCATATAACGCAATATGGAGCCATTTACCTAGTCTGGCCCCCTGGCAAATTTGGTGCAGTTCCACTCAGGATGAAGACACCTGACAATAGTGCAATACACCCTTCCCCCAGAAGATTGGCCAGAACATCCAGCTAAGACCAAGTTTACTGATCACACAGAACTGCAAAACTCTAGGGACACCTGGGTGGCTCAGTTGGTTGAGCGGCTGCCTTTGGTTCAGGTCATGATCCCAGGGTCCTGGGCTCGAGTCCCACATTGGGCTCCTTGCTCAGTGGGAGCCTGCTTCTCCCTCTGCCTCTGCCTGCCTATTCTCTCTCTCTCTCTTTCTCTCTCTCTCTCTCTGACAAATAAATAAGTAAAATCTTAAAAAAAAAAAAAAAAAAAACTAAAAAACTCCAATATCGAATTCATGGGTTTTTTTCTCATGATTCTTTAGCCTCGATTTTAATTTTTTTCTCTTCCCTTTTCAACCAATTTCTTATTTTATCAACTTTTTAAGTCTTTTTTTATTTTAATTTTCATAGTTACATTCTATCCTTTCATTGTATTTAATATTTTATATGTATATGTTTTTCTTTCTTTACTATTTTGGGATGTAGCTTTTTCTAACAAGCAGACCAAAATACACCCAGGATATAATGTATTGCTTTGTTCTGTTCACCAGTTCTGATTATATTCCCTTTTTAATTTTTTTTTTTCAGTTTTGGGTCTCTTCTGATTTGTTTATTGTATATGTCTCTGGGGTCATTGTTGCCATTTTAGTATTTTGTTCTCTCATTCATCATTTCCTCTCTGGATAGAATGACAAGATGGAAAAACTCACCTCAAAAAAAAAGAGAACAAGAGGTAATACTGACTGCCAGAGACCTAATCAGTATGGATATAAGTAAGATTCAAAATAATGATTATAAACTTCAAAATAATGTTTTTGGGCAAGAGCCCAAAAGTAATATAGACCAGAAAGGAATGGAGACAATACACAGAAATAGTGACTATCAGTATGAGCTCATATCTTTCAATAATTATTCTGAATGTAAATGGGCTAAACGTCCCAATCAAAAGACACAAGTATCAGATAATAAAAAAAAAGTAAGACCCGTCAATACACTGTCCTCAAGAGACTAATTTTAGACCCAAAGACATCTCCAGATTGATTGAAAGTGAGGGGGTGGACAACCATTTACCATACTAATGGACATCAAAAGAAATCTGGGATAGCAAGATTACTTTTATTACAAGACTGTAATAAAAGATGAAGAAGGACACTATATCATAATTAAAGGGTCTATCTAACTAGGAGATCTAACAATTGTAAATATTTATACTCCTAACATGGGAGCAGCCAATTTTATAAACAATTAATAACAAAATTAAAGAAACACATTGATAATAATACAATAATATTAAGAGACTTTAATATACCATTCACAGCAAAAGAGAGATCATCTAAGCAGAAGATAAACAAGGAAACGGGGGCTTTGAATCTCACACTGGACCAGATGGACTTCACAGACATGTTCAGAGCATTCCATCCTAAAGCAACAGAATACACATTCTTCTCGAATGCACATAGAACATTGTCTAGAACAGATCACATACTAGTTCACAAATCAGATCTCAACTGGTAGCAAATGATTGGGATCATCCCTAGACATTTTCAAAACACAGTGCTTTGAAACTTGAACTCAATCACAAGAGAAAATTTGGAAATAACTCAAATATATGGAAGTTAAAGACCATCCTACTAGGGGTGCCTGGGTGCCTGGGTGACTCAGTGGGTTAAAGCCTCTGCCTTAGTCTCGGGTCATGATCTCAGGGTCCTGGGATTGAGCCCTGCATCGGGCTCTCTGCTTAGCAGGGAGCCTGCTTCCTCCTCTCTCTGCCTGCCCGTCTGCCTGCTTGTGATCTCTCTCTCCCTGTGAAGTAAATTTTTATAAATAAATAAATAAATAAATAAATAAATAAATAAATAAGACCATCCTACTAAAGAATAAATGGGTCACCTAGGACATTAAAGAATAATTTTTTTAATTTCATGAAAAAATAAATAAGATATTTAAAATTTCAGGAAATGAAAATACAACTGTTCAAAAACTTTTGGGATGCAGCAAACATGGTCCTATGATAGATGTGTATAGGAATACAAGCCTTTCTCAAGAAACAAGAAAGGTCTCAAATACACAAGCTAAACTCACATCTAAAGAAGGTGGAGAAAGAACAGCAATAAAGCCTAAACCCAGCAGGAGAAGAGAATTAACAAAGATTAGAGCAGAAATCAATGAAATAGAAACCAAAATAAGAGTAGAACAGATCAATGAAACGAGAAGCTGGTTCTTTGAAAGAATTAATAAGATTGATAAACTTCTGGCCAGACTTATCAAAAATAAAAGAGAAAAAACCCAAATTAGTAAAATCATGAATGAAAGGGAGAGATCATGACCAACACCAAGAAAATACAAACAATCTTAAGAACATATTATGAGCCAGCAAATTAGGCAATCTGGAAAAAAATGGATGCATTCCTAGAAACATATAAACTACCAAAACTGAAATAGGAAGAAAGAGAAAACCTAAACAAACCCATCACCAGCAAGGAAATTGAAACAATAATCAAAACCTTCCCAACAAAGAGTCCAGGGCTGGATAGCTTCCCAGAGAAGTTTTACTAAACATTTAAAGAAGAATTAATACCTATTTTTTTGAAGCTGTTTGAAAAAAATAGAAATTGAACTAAAACTTCCAAACTTGTTCTATGAGGCCAGAATTACCTTGATCCCAAAACCAAAGACCCCACCAAAATGGATATCATGTAATATCATGAGGGATATTACAGACCAATATCCCTCATGAACATGGATGCCAAAATTCTTACAAAAGATACTAGCCAATAGGATCCAACAGTACATTAAAAGAATTATTCACCATGACCAAGTTGGATTTATTCCTGGGATGCAAGCGTGGTTCAACATCCACAAATCAATCAATGTGATATACCACATTGAAAAAAGAAAGGATGAGAACCATATGATCCTCTCAATTGATGCAGAAAAAGCATTTGACAAAGTACAGCATTAATTTTATTAAAACTCTGCACAGTGTAGGTATAGAGGAACATAAATCAATCTTATAAAAGCCATATATGAAAAGCTCACAGCAAATATCATTCTCAGTGGGGTAAACCTAAGACCTTTTCCCTTAAAGTCAAGAACATGATAGAGATATTCACTCTCACCACTGTTGTTCAACATAGTACTAGAAGTCCTAGCCTCAGTAATCAGACAACAAAAAGAAATAAAAGACATCAGAATCAGCAAAGAAGAAGTCTATCTTCTTTGAGAGTGAGAATAGTGGGAAGACTCTTACTCTTCACAGATGGCACGATACTCTATGTGGAAAACCCAAAAGACTTCACCCCAAAATTGCTAGAACTCATACAGGAACTCAGCAAAGTAACAGGATATAAAATCAATGCACAGAAGTCAGTTTCATTTCTATACACTATCAGTGAGACAGAAGAAAGAGAATTGAGTCGGTCCCATTTAAAATTGCACCAAAACCATAAGATACTTAGGAGAAACCTAACCAAAGAGGCAAAGGATCTGTACCCAAAAAAAAAAAAAAAAAAAAAAAAATACAATACTTAAGAAAGAATTGCACTACTGGGTATTTACCCCAAAGAAGCAGATGCAGTACAAAGAAGGGCCACATGTACCCCAATGTTCATAGCAGCAATGGCCACAATCGCCAAACTGTGGAAAGAACCAAGATGCCCTTCAACAGATGAATGGATAAAGAAGATATGGTCCATATATACAATGGAATATTATGCCTCCATTAGAAAGGATGAATATCGGGCGCCTGGGTGGCTCAGTCGTTAAGCGTCTGCCTTCGCCCCGGTCAGATCCCGGAGTCCTGGGATCGAGCCCCGCATCGGGCTCCCCGCTCCGCGGGAAGCCTGCTTCTCCCGCTGCCATTCCCTCTGCTTGTGTTCCCTCTCTGGCTGTGTTTCTCGCTGTCAAGTAAATAAAATCTTTAAAAAAAAAAAAAAAAAGAAAGGATGAATATCAAACTTTT
>CM053607.1:124876476-124904037 GCA_028646535.1 Procyon lotor | reverse complement strand
TGGAGCACTGGGTGTGGTGCATGAACAATAAATCTTGTAACACTGAAAATATAAAATAAACATATTTGGGGGGGAAGAAAAGATGAATATCCAACTTTTGTATCTACATGGATGGGACTGGAAGAGATTATACGGAGTGAAATAAGTCAAGCAGAGAGAGTCCATTATCTTATGGTCTCACTTACGAGTGGAGCATAAGGAAAAACATGGAGGCCATTGTGAAAAGGAAAGGAAGGGAGAATGGGGGGAAATCAGAGGGGGAGATGAACCAAGAGAGAACTGTGGACTCTGAGCAACAAACTGAGGGTTTTGGAGGGGAGGTGGTGGGGATTGGGCGAGCCTTGTGGCGGGTATTGAGGAGGGCACATATTGCACAGCACACGGTGTGGTGCATGAACAATTAATCTTATAACACTGAAAAAATAAAATAAACATATTTGGGGGGGAAAAAGAAAGAAATTGAGGAAGACATAAGGAAACAGAGAAACATCCCATGCTTGTGGATTGGAAGAACAAATATTGTTAAAATATCTATGCTATCCTGAGCACTCTTTACATTCAATGCAATCCCTATCAAAATACCATCAACAGTTTTCAGAGCTGGAACAAATAATCCTAATTTTTTTTCAATTCTAAGAGTTTTATTTTCATTTATTATTATTAATTATTTTCAGTTAGCCAACATATACATCGTTAGTTTTTGATGTAGTGTTCAATGATTCATTAGTTGCTTATAGCACCTGATATTTATCACAACACATGCCCTCCTTAATACCCATCACCCAGTTACCTATCCCTAGACCTCTCTCCCTTCTGTAAACCTCAATTTGGTTCCCAGAGTCCAGAGTCTCTCATGGTTTTTCTCCCTCTCTGATGACTTCCCATTCAGTTTTCCCTCCCTTCCTCTATGGTTCTCTGTACTATTCCTTATGTTCGACATATGATTGAAACGTATGATAATTGTCTTTCTTGTTTTACTCATTTTATCTAGCATAATCCCTTCCAGTTCCATCCATGTCGATGCAAATGATAGGTATTCATCCTTTCCGATGGCTGAGTAATATTCCATTGTAAAAATGAACATCTTCTTTTTCCAATCATCTGTTAAAGGACATCTTGGCTCCTTCTGCAGTTTGGCTATTGTGGACATTGCTACTACAAACACCGAGGTGCATGTGCTCCTTCTTTTTCGTATATCTGTATCTTTGTGATAAATACCTAGTAGTGCAATTGCTGAGTTGTAGAGTAGCTCTATTTTTAATGTCTTTAGGAACCGCCATCCTGTTTTCCAGAGTGGCTGCACCAGCTTGCATTTCCACAAACAGTAGAAGAGGGTTCCCTTTACTCCACATGCTTGCCAACATTTGTTGTTTCCTGTCTTGTTATTTTTAGCCATTCTAACTGCTGTAAGGTGGTATCTCATTGTGGTTTTGATTTGTATTTCCCTGAGAGCTAGTGATGTTGAACATTTTTTCATATGTTGTTATCCTTTTGAATGTCTTCTTTGGAGAAGGGTCTGTTCATGTCTTCTGCCCATTTTTTGACATGATTATCTGTTTTTTGGGTGTTGAGTTTGAGAAGTTCCTTATAGATCTTGAATATCAGCCCTTTGTCTGTAGTGTTGTTTGCAAATATCTTCTTCCATTCTGTGGGTTACCTTTTAGTTTTGTTGACTGTTTCTTTTGCTGTGCAGAAGCTTTTTATCTTGATGAGGTCCCAAGAGTTCATTTTTGTTTTTGTTTCTATGGCCTTTAGAGACATGTCTTGAAATAAGTTGCTGTGGCCAATGTCAAAGAGTTTACTGCTTGTGTTCCTCCTCTAGGATTTTGATGGATTCCTGTCTCACATTAACGTCTTTCATCTATTTTAAGTTTATCTTTGTATATGGTATAAGAGAATGGTCCAGCTTCATTCTTCTGCATGGGGCTGTCCAATTTTCCCAGTACCATTTATTGAAGAGACTGTCTTTTTTCCCATTGTATATTCTTTCCCGCTTTGTCAAAAATTTGTTGGCCATAGAGTTGAGGGTCCATTTCTGGATTCCCTATAATGTTTCTTGATCTATGTGCCTGTTTTTATGCCAATATCATGCTGTCTTGTTAAACACAGCTCTGTAATATAGCTTGAAGTCTGGCATTGTGATGCCCCAGTTTGGGTTTCTCTTTTCAAAATTTCCCCAGCAATTCAGGGTCTTTTCTGGTTCTATGCGAATTTTAAGATTGTCTGTTCCAGCTCTGTGAAGAATGTCAACAGTATTATGATAGGGATTGCCTTGAAAGTGTAGATTGCTCTGGGAAGCACAGACATTTTAACCAAATAATCCTAAAATCAGTAATAAACTCCCCAAAACCAAAAGTCAAGGGGGCGCCTGGGTGGCTCAGTTGATTAAGCTTCCAACTCTTGATCTAAGCTCAGGTCTTGATCCCAGGGTCATGAATTCAAGCTCTGAATTTGGCTTCACACTGGCAATGGAGCCTACTTAAAAAAAATTAAAAAGTTCATAACCAAATGGCTTCGCTGGGGAATTCTACCAAAATTTAAAGAAGAGTTAATGCCTATTCTTCTCAAACTATTCAGGAAATAGAAGAAGAAGGAAATCTAAATTCGTTCTATGAGACTAACATTACCTTAATACCAAAAACAGATATTCTACCAGAGAGAGAGAGAGAAAGAACTTTAGGCCAATATCTCTGATGAACATAGATGCAAAAATCTTCAAGAAAATATTAGCAAACCAAATTCAACAACAAAATATCATTCATTGGGTGGCTCCTGGGTGGCTCAGTCAGTTAAGAGTCTGCCTGTGGGGAGAAAAAAGAGTCTGCCTAAGGCTCATGTCATGATCCCAGGGTCTTGGGATCAAGTTCCACATTGGGCTCCCTGCTCGAAGGGGAGTCTGCTTCTCCCTCCACCTCTCCTCTCTGCTTGTGTGTTCTCTCTTGCTCTCTCTTTCTCTCTCTCATGCTCTCTCTCTGTCTCTGTCTCTCTCAAGTAAATAAATAAAGTTTTCTTAAAAATGAAAAAAAATCAGGGCGTCTGGGTGGCTCAGTGATTTAAAGCCTCTGCCTTCGGCTCAGGTCATGGTCTAGGTCATGGTCTCAGGATCCTGAGATCGAGCCCCGCATCGGGCTCTCTGCTTAGCAGGGAGCCTGCTTCCCTCTCTCTCCCTGCCTACTTGTGATCTCTCTCTCTCTGTCAAATAAATAAATAAAATCTTTTTAAAAAATGAAAAAAATCATTCACTAGGTATTTCATGGAAGTCGTGAATCACTATATTGCACCATGAAACTAATATAACATTGTGCATTAACTACAGTGGAATTAAAAAAATTAAATAAAAACAAAAGCATTGTTCAAGTAAGATTTCCAAGATATAAAAATGTTTAATGTCCTATCAAGGAATAAAACTATGGTCTCTGCAATCATGTATTCTACTGGAAATAAATCCGCAAGTTAACAATAAACCTCCCAGTGTTTGGGCTCAAACCAGGTAGTAAATTACAAACTCATTCATAAAAAGACTACTTTTTTTTTCCTCATCATCCAACAGCCATCATCATCCAACAGATCATGAAACCAGATTCTCAATAATAATTCTCAATTTTCCACCAAAAGGGATAAATATCTACCATGTCCGCACAGAGGCTGAACCAAACCTGACCAATAACCAAAAATAAAAACAAAGGCACAAACAAAACTGCAAAAGAAAAAGAGACTCAAAAAAATAAAGTTCTGGGTATCCGCATAACACATAGTTGGGTTTAGGCAGTCCATGAGGTACATTTCTTCAGCAAAGTCTATTTGTTCTCAAGCAGGAAAAAATATCCAGAGGAAAAAAGACAGTCTCTTCAATAAATGGTGCTGGGAAACTTGGACAGCTATGTATAGAAGAATGAAACTTGACCATTCTCTTACACCATACACAAAGATAAATTCAAGATGGATGAAAAACCTCAATGTGAGGGGCGCCTGGGTGGCTCAGTGGGTTAAAGGCTCTGCCTTTGGCTCAGGTCATGATCTCAGGGTCCTAGGATTGAACCCCGCATCGGGCTTTCTGCTCAGCAGGGAGCCTGCTTCCTCCTCTCTCTCTGCCTGCCTCTCTGCCTATTTGTGATCTCTCTCTCTCTCTCTGTCAAATAAATAAGTAAAATCTTAAAATAAAACAAAACAAAACAAAAAACCTCAATGTGAGACAGGAATCCATCAAAATCCTAGAGGAGAACATAGGCAGTAACCTCTTTGACATTGGCCACAGCAACTTCTTTCAAGACACGTCTCCAAAGGCAAAGGACACAAAAGCAAAAATGAACTTTTGGGGCTTCATCAAGATAAAAAGCTTCTGCACAACAAACAGTCAACAAAACAAACAGGCTCCAAAACAAAACAAACAAACTCCACAGAATGGGAGAAGATATTCGCAAATGACACTACAGACAAAGGGCTGATATCCAAGATCTATAAAGAACTTCTCAAACTCAACACCAAAAAAAACAAATAAGTCAAAAAATGGACAGAAGACATGAACAGACACTTCTCCCAAGAAGACATGCAAACGGCTAACAGACGCATGAAAAAATGTTCATCATCATTAGCTATTAGGGAGATTCAAATCAAAACCACATTGATTGGGGCGCCTGGGTGGCTCAGTGGGTTGAAGCCTCTGCCTTCCATTCAGGTCATCCTCTCAGGGTCCTGAGATCGAACCCCACATTGGGCCCTCTGCTCGGCAGGGAGCCTGTTTCCCACCCCCTCTCTCTCTGCCTGCCTCTCTGCCTACTTGTGATCTCACTGTCTATCAAATAAATCTTTAAAAAAGAATAAAAAAAAAACACACTGAGATACCACCTTACACCAGTTAGAATGGCAAAGATTAACAAGGCAAGAAACAACCAATGTTGGAGAGGATGTGGAGAAAGGGGAAACTTCTTACATTGTTGGTGGGAATGGGAGTTGGTGCAGCCACTTTGGAAAACAATGTGGAGATTCCGCAAAATAATTGAAAATAGAACTACCCTATGACCCAGCATTTGCACTCCTGGGTATTTACCTCAAAGATACAGATGTAGTGAAAAAAAAAAAAAGGACCATATGTACCCCAATGTTCATAGAAGCAATGTCCACAATAGCCAAACTGTGGAAAGAACCAAAATGACCTTCAACAGATGAATGGATAAAGAAGATGTGGTCCATATTTAAATGGAATATTACTCAGCCATCAGAAAGGATGAATATCCAACTTCTGCATCATAATGGATGGGACTGGAGGAGATTATGCTGAGAGAAATAAGTCAAGCAGAGAAAGTCAATTATCATATGGTTTCACTTACTTGTGGAACATAAGGAATAACATGGAGGACTTTAGGAGAAGGAAGGGGAAAATGTGTAGGGGGATTAGAGGGGGAGATGAACCATGAGAGACTGTGGACTCTGAGAAATAAACTGAGAGTTTTAGAGGGGAGGGAGGTTGGGGGAGGTGAGCCTGGTGGTGAGTATTAAGGAGGGCATGTATTGCATGAAGCACTGGGTGCTGTACATAAACAATGACTCTCAGAACACTGCATCCAAAACTAATGATATAATTTATGGTGACTAACATAACACAATAAAAAAATTTGAAAATTAAACACACACGCACAAAAGTCTATTTGTTCTCTCAAGTGAGTTCACACAAGTAAAAAGAATTTTTTTAAAGGTAAAAACCTGAGCCTCATACAAATATAAAAGAAACTTGTGTCAAAGATTTTATTCAATTGATATTAATTAATGAAGGAACGAATAATATGATAAAGCTGGTTCAAAGAGCACTCAAGAAGGTGAAGTTTACAGGCAATCCAATAAAGGAAAGATAGATTATTCTAACTGCTAGGTTAAATACAAAATTGGTTAATGTCTTCAGGGTAATTAATTAAATCTTTGAGGTTATTTTTCCATCAGATGGAAATTTACAAATTAATGATGTAACCTCACCATTGTGCTTGGGCTCTAATCCAATAGTAAATAGCAAAGACAAACATAGGCACATTCTCCTAAAGTATTTATAATTTGGCGGTGGGCCTGTGAAACCATGACATTAAAAGAACATGCATTCATCCTCCACATTATTTCCAAATTTGGGGTAATGTTTCTTTTTTTTTTTTTTTTTTAAGATTCTATTTATTTATTTGACAGAGAGAGAGGGATCACAAGTAGGCAGAAAGACAGGCAGAGAGAGAGGGGGAAGCAGGCTCCTCGCTGAGCAGAGAGCCCAATGCAGAACTTGATCCCAGGACCCTGAGATCGTGACCTGAGCTGAAGGCAGAGTTTTTAACCCACTGAGCCACCCAAATGCCCCTGGGGTAATGTTTCTTAACTAAGAATATGGATGATATTTAAAGCCATGAGACTTGGTGAGCCTTGTGTTGCCTAAAAACAGGAATGGTTAAGAAATCCCACCACCATTTTGTGATCCCAGAATGACTAAGGGGCTACCCATGAAAGATCATCTTGCTCTCACAGTCTAAGACTTGCCTCTACACTTTCTCCATGAATTCCCTAATTTTATAAACCCCAAGTTTCCCTCCTCTTCTTTAAGACTTCTCTCATCACTAAATATTCTCCCTATTACAATAGCCTGAATAAAATCATCTCTTTAACTGTCAAATGCATTTTGACAATCACTTATAGTGAAAGAAGAGTCTTCATTTTGTCTATGAAACCCTCCATTCTTTGCCTACATTTCTCCAAATTATTAATGTAAATTATTGCGTGCATTTTTAAAAGGTAATAAATCCCGGGATGCCTGGGTGGCTTAGTCAGTTAAAGCATCTGCCTTCAGCTCAGGTCATGATCCCAGGGTCCTGGGATGAAGTCCTGCATTGGGCTCCTTGCTCAGCAGGGAGGCTGCTTCTCCCTCTACCTGCCACTCCCCTGCTTGTTTGCTCTTTCTCTCTGACAAATAAGTAAATAAAATCTTTAAAAAAAAAAAAAAAAGGTAATAAACCTAAAACGCAGGAAAGGATACATAGTGAAAAGGGTGGTTTTTTTTTTTCACTTCCTCCTCCTGCTACCTTGTTCACCTCCCAAAGCAAGCACTATTATAAGTTCCCCTCATTCTTTCCAAAAGCTGTGATGTTTTCAACATGTGGATGAGCCATAATTTATTTTACTGACTCCCTGCTGATAGCTACTTTGTAGTACCCAATTACCAAATTAATTTTAAGCTCTATAATATTAAGTGTCTTTGTGACACTTCCTCTTTATCCCCTCTTTTTGCCTTGTCCAAATTTCGATTTGGTCCAAAGTCTTCTCTTCCAGGAAGCATTCCCTGATTAAACCCATGCCAACTCATATCTCTCCAGGATTTTGCACCCTTCAACCCATAAGCATCGTCCATATGTCAACCAGACTGTTTATCTATAATCATGGAAACTCTAGACTGGAAGAAAATTCAGAGAACAATTAATTTAGCCAAATCCAGGGGGAGGGGGGGCAGGAATTCGTGCTGTAATCACCCAAACACACGTTTTATAGTTTTTGCCTTTGCATTTCAAATGCATTTGCATTTGCCTTGGCATAGACCTTGTATTTTTAATTCGTCTTCGGACAAGGACCAGATTTTCCACTGAGAAACACCTACTGAACACCTAGGACACAGAAATGTGGCAAGTTCTGGGCTTCTAAAGGTCCCCCCAGGGTTGCCCTCATGCCCAGACACACAGTTCCATCAACAAACTGATATGTCTTATGAAATGAGTTGTGATGATCTCATAACTACTCTTACTGTACTCAACTCCAAACTCATAAATGTGCTAAAATAAAGAAATGAGAGGGAGAGAGAATACACATGAGTAGGAGAATAGAGGAAAACAAGAATCTGGATTAGGAGAACAAGCATGGAAGTCTGAGATACTTAACCTTTGTGTATGCTTGAAATTGGTGGGTGTTAAAGAGGGCGTGTATTGCACGGAGCACTGGGTGTTGTACATAAACAACGAATCTTGGAACATTGCCTCAAAAACTAATGACGTATTTTATGGTGACTAACATCACACAATAAAAATAAATAAATAACAGTTTTAAAAGGCTCATAGGCCACTGGATCTTACCTTATCAATCCCTTTCCCACCAAGTTCAGTTCACTGGGGGACTTTTGTGCACATGTATAGCAAATCTCCACAGTAATCAGGTAGGTCAAGAAAAAAGCAAAAACAACAACAAAACACACAGACAAACACCCACCCTTTATTGTCTGCCCTGCTTGGGTTCTTTAATGAATATAAAACTTGCTTTACACGTGCAGTTTCAAAGATTGTGTTTATTTTAGTTTATTAAAGTAGTTTATTAAAAAGTATGAGTTATATCTGTCATATTCACACTCATCCAACAGCCTGACCCTTCAAAAACCCACAAGGGCCCTTGCGCATTACAGTTGGGATCAGAGATTTCCCCAGCCAGATTCCCCCTGGCTATTTCAATAGCCAACAGAGGGCAGCAGAGAGCCAAGAATACAACGAGGCCAAACAGTAAAGGGTGGTTGCTGGTTTGTGGATTTTGTTGTTTCTTGAAGAAATGCAAGTCCTGAGCCATTTCATCAAAAAAGTAAAGGTGAACGTAGATTCTAGAAATAGGGTTTTTTAAAAAAAGAAATATTATTAAATTATTTTAATTTCTTTTTAATTATTATATGTAATTATATAATATATAATAAAACATAATAAAATTTATATAAAATAATAAATAATCATTATTTATATAATATATAATGTAAAAATGATAAATAACTATGTATTAGATTATGATTATAAAAATTATATTTATTATTATATTATCATATAATAATTTCATATAAACATAAATTTCACAAAATATTATTTCACATATTTCATAATAATATATATTATTATATAATAATGAATAAATAAAGTATTTTCTATAATAAATAATAAAGATATAATAATAAATAAATTTATATAATAAATAAATAATATATAATAATAAATGATAAATATATATTATTACATAAATGCTATTATATAATGATAAATAATTATTTTATAATGATTTATAAATAAATTAAGAATTATTAAAATGTTGGCTCAGTTGGTTAAGCCTCTGCTTCAGCTGAGGTCATGATCCCAGGGTCCTGGGATCGGCCCAGGTCTGGTCTCTGCTCAGCGAGGAGACTACCTCTCCCTCTGCCTGCTGTTTCCCCTGCTTGTGCTCTCTCTCTCTGCCAAGCAAATAAATAAAAATCTTTAAAATAAATCAATAAATAAAATGCAACATTGTGTTGTCTCATTAGTCTGAACTAGCTAGGGAAGATTTCACAGCGATTTGAGCTGGGCCTGGAAAATAAATCTACTGTTTGGCGAAACAAAGAGGAAAGGGGAGTCTAGACTATTCCATCCTTCCCGTCTTCTGACCTTGACAAGCTTCCTAGCCTGTCTGTGAATCAGTATTGTGATCTGTAAAATGGGGACAGTAGCTCCTCTCTCCGAAGGTTGCTGGAGCAGTAAAATGAGTAAAGTCTATGAAGGGAAGTGCAGGGCCCAGTATGCAGAAAGACTAGATGTTAGTTCTTGCCTGTTGTTATTCATCTTAGCAAAAGCATGCTGACGAAGATGGGTGCGATAGGACTTGGTGGAATGGGCACTTCGGAGGGTAGCAGGAAACATGCAGGCAGAGAGGATGAGTCATGATTGTTGGAATTTCAAAAGCCAAGCCAAGGAGCCTGGCCAGGGTAAGCTGGAGAGGAAGGGGCTGGAATGGAGAAGCTGCTGAAGAGTTCCTAATGGGATGAGCTTCTCCTCTCTCCACCCAACAGCCACCACTGTCTCTGAGTTTCCTGGAACTGGTGTATGTCCATGTACTTTCTAAAGACCTCCAGTGGTAGCTGTCAAAGGTCCACAGGGCTCGAGACCTACACCTAGAGCAATCTGGTGGGACAGTTCTGGGCCCCTTTATGGAGTAGGCTTAGTCCCTCCCAGCAGCCCCCACTTCCAGGGCCATCCAGAAAAGTCCAGTTTATTTGGTTCTTTCTGTGTGGCTGAGCTGAAAGGCACAGATCAGGAAAAGGGGAGAAATGGGAAAAGATGGAAGGCACAGACCATTTGCACCTGTTATAAATCCAGGCATCCCGGACTAGTAACTAGTAACATGTCAGAAATGTCATGGGAGGGAAGTGAGTGGGTCGTGGGCATAACAGAGAATAAACAATTCAATTGAATGAAATGAATAAATTTAAAAACTAGAGAAGGGACCCACACAGACCAATAATTAACAGAAATGAACTGTGGAATCTGATCAGCTCTGGGCATGAAATCCCAAACCAGTTTTTTAAATCAGGGCATGGAGGCAGGTGATCAAGAAGGAAATAAGTCAGTTATGACCCAGATAAGGAACAGTCCCACCACCTTGTCCTCACAGAGGCTGGAGGAGAGAGATGGTCCGTGGTCAGCCTAGCATTCATTCAACTCCTGGTCTCCTCACTTGTGAAAACTGGAGCAAGGTATGGTGTAGGCATTTGAAAGAATAACCTCTACAGTCCCTTCCTGTTCACCATCGTACTTTACACCATTCATTTTGCTTCCTTGAGTCCCAGGCCTGGGCCAAGGGCTTCCGATATCAACTGGGTAGGAAGAACAATGCCAGGAAGGGGTACATGGGAAGCATTTGGGGGTGGGTGCCTCATCACATGTCATATGGGATGACATACCTTCTTCAACTGTACTAAAAGCAGTCCAGGAAATACACTCTTTCTTGACCTTAACTCTCCTCGACGACGGGCATTCAGCAAAGACGCTGCAAACAGACAAATCTAAATACCATGAAAGCTGGGTACTTCAGAGTCAGAAGAGACCGTTTGAGTTCACCCCATTCTACCTTCTCATTTTAAGATGAGAAAACAGTCTCAGATGGGTGTGACTGGTTCAAGTCACAGAGCAGGTCCCCACTCTGTGGTCTCTCAGAACCATTCAGCTTTAGAACTGAATCCCCATGGATTTCCAAATGGTCAGTGACCAAGCTTATCTGGCTTCCCCTTCGATGCTCGACTCATGAAGGGCCTCTCCCAGTCTGAGCTCTGCCTTTGTGCCGAGCTAGAGCACTGGTGAACCAAAGTCATTCCCAGGTCCATTCCTACAGTAGCCCAAAGCCCAAGAGAAACACTGAGGGACCTGAGCCCAGCACCCACCTCCAGGTCAGATGAACTGGGGAGCTGGTCTGAAACCTTCTCCAGAAAGTTGCCTGGAGCACCCAGGTGGAAGATGCCACTCTCCCTTTCCTTCAGTATCTTTTCTGTCCCTCTTTTGGCATCTGCTTCTTTCTATCCTATCTGGGACAGAGTACTTACATTCAGTTAAGTTTTGAGAACCAATGAACACACCAAGCTCCTTTCCATCTCTAGACCAAGCCCAAGAGTAGATGACCAAGGTCATGCCCCCATCAAACAGCCCATCTGGGAGAGAAGTAAGGGCTGTGGGGTATGGGCCAAGCAAGGAATGCTGGAAGGTCTTTCGGGCCCACAGAGGAAGGGTCCAACAGAAAAGGGCAGTTCCTGCTCCTGCAATAGGAACAGCAGCGCTGTGCTTTGCCCTAGAGCCCTGGCAGGTGTCCCTGAAGCTGTTGCCAAGGACATCTGGCTTCAGGCCAGCTGGAGGCTCGGGGACCTCTCCCACTGGGAGCAGCCGACGAGCTCGGCTTACATCCACTCCCTCCAGCAGACATGCAGGCTCAGTAAGGTTCTTGGCACGACCGATGGGCTTGTCATGGTTCCTGAGAGATGATCGCCCCCTTGGCAGGGCGTTCGTTAAAAACTTTGGCATTAACGAGCCCTGGTGGGAGGCAGGGTGCTGGAGCAGGGGGCGGGGGGGGGGGGCGTAAGCCGGGGCTGAGGTCTGAAGAACAGGTTTCAGAGGGAACCCAGGGTAACCGTCCCTGGGCATCGCATCCCACCTGGGAAGCTTCTAAAAGAGCTTCAAGGATGCCAGGCTCTGGGCCACTTGCTTTACATATGCCTTATCAGTTAAGAGAAAAACAGAAGTTTAGGCTGCAAGAAATGGGCCAACTCCCAATATTTTTTGCTTTCGTAGTATCATTACTGTTGTTGATAATCACACTGACCTCAGCGCAGCACACCCAGCCTCTCCACCTTTTGCTTTCCACTACCCGTCTGATCTGGTCAGACCTCAGATGTCCCCTCCGACCCCTGCTCCATCACTGAGCACTCGAGTTGTTTGGGGTGAGGAGGAATCCTCACCCTATAAACGCAGGAGAATAGGGTTTGTCTGTCTCCTTTGTTCCCTGCTGTATCCCTTGGACCTAAAATAGAGCCTCCTTCCCTGACACTTCAGTAGGCATTTCTCAGTCCTGACTTGTACTTTGCATATACTATTCCTTTAACCCTCCCCACCGCCCTAGAAGGAAGGCACTGCTAGCATCCGTTGGACGAGGAGCCCAGGATCTCCAGATGAAGCCTCACTTATCCTGCACAGTGACAGGCCACACACTCTCAGCACCGCAGCTGTTCTGCAGCCCTGAGTGATCACAAAAGCTTTTTTCTCTGATTTAAAAAGACAGATACAGGAATTAAAAGGTGAAAGCATCCCTCCCCCCCAAGGCCCCCGCACCCCACACCTCATGCAGAAACACCACGGGATGGGCATACTTATTTTCACCATAAATTTGATCATTTTATGCATCCACATTTCACTTCTGTGAAATGCACCTTTCATTTCTGAAATTTATCCTATGGCAAGTTTTCCATTTTGGCAATTTTGGATCGGATGGCTTCCATCACCACATCCAACTTCTCTAATCTTGCAAAGCCACGTGATTTCTTTAAATTTACTCATATCTCAGGACTCCCGGGTGGCTCAGTCGTTAAGCATCTGCCTTTGGCTCAGGTCATGATCCCAGGGTCCTGAGATCGAGCCCCACATGGAGCTTCTTGCTCAGTGGGGAGCCTGCTTCCCCCTCTCTCTCTGCCTGCCTCTCTGCCTACTTATGATCTCTCTGTCAAATAAATAAATAAAAATCTTAAATAAATAAATCTTAAAATCTAAAAAAAAAAAAATAAATTTACTCATATCTCTATTGCCTATACAAACAATACAATCAATAAGTTCAATTTTCAAGATCCAAAGTACAAGTGTTCGAAGCTACATTAAAGCATTATGTAGGGGGGTGGGGGAGAGAAATGAAACAAGATGGGATGGGGAGGGAGACAAACCATAAGAGACTCCTAAACCCACGAAAACGAACTAAGGGTGGCTGGGCAGTGGGGCGGTAGGGACAGGGTGGCTGGGCTGTGGACATTGGGGAGGGTATGTGCTATGGTAAGTGCTGTGAAATACGTAAGCCTGACGATTCACAGACATGTACCCTAGGGCAAATAATACATTATATGTTAATTTAAAAAAAGAAATGCAATAAATAAATGTAAAGAAAAAAAGGCATTGTGTAAACAGTAAGGATGTCTCTGGGTGCTGAAGTTATTTTGCACATTACAGATGTCACCTGTACCATTCCCTAGGAAGCAACTGCTTCCTCATGTTTGGGCTTTTCTGTTTTGTCTTGTATTAGTGTCTCATAACAGTTTTATTGAGGTATAATTTATATGCAGTAAAATTCAATCATTATTAAGTGTACAGTTCGATGATTTTTTAGTCAGTGTTCAGAGTTCTGCAACCATTATTTGAATCCACTTTCAGAACAGCAACATTACCATAAATAAACATCCCCTGCATACCCATGTGCAGGCAATTCTAGCTTCCTTCCTCAGGCCCAGACACTACTTATCTGCGATCTGTCTCTACGGATGTGTCTTTTCTGGAAATTCCACATAAATAAATGGTAGGAGTGGAATTGCCAGGTGGTAAGTTTAACTTGGCTATACCAAATTGTTAAACATGGAGTTTATACTGTACTATAGCCAACAATTCCCAGGTATATACCCCCCAAAATAGAAAACATGTGTTCACCTAAAAACTTGTACACAAATGTTCATAGTAATGTTATTCACAATAGTCAAAAAGTGAATGGATAAGCAAAATGTGGTATATCCATACATTGAACTATTATTATTCAGCCATGAAAAGAAGGACTAACCTGGTATATAGTACAATATGAATGATCTTCAAAAACAGTATGCCAGGTGAAACAAGCCAGACGCAGAGAATTGTATGGTTCTACTTATATGAAATATCCAAAAGAGGCAAATCCATACAAACAGAAATAGATCAGTGGTTGCCAGGGATTGGGGATGCAGGGAGTGGGGAATGACAGCTAATGGGGAGAGCAGCTGGGTGTCTTTTTGGAGTGATGAAAATGTTCTGGAATTCGATAGTGGTGATGGTTCTACAATGTTATGAATCTCCTAAAAAACATTCTATACATCAAATATACTAAAAACAACTGAACTGTACACTTTTTTTTGAACTGTACACTTTTAAAAGGTGAATTTTATGATCCATGAATTTTATCTCAACTTAAAAGCGCAGCAAAGAAAACACACTACTGCGTGTAACAACATGAATAAATCTCAAAAATATAATATTAAGGAAAGTAATTCAGACACCAACGAATACATACTAGGTGATTCTATGTATGTAAAGCTCAAAAACTATTCTAGCTGTTAGGATTACGAGAACATTTGAGAATAGTGGGTATTGACTAGGAGGGAACACAAGCGGGCGCCACTGGGCTGCTGGTAATGTTCTATTTGTTGATCTGGGTGGTGATTACATGAATTAAAAAGTATATTAAAATATCAAGAGAAAAAAATTAATTGACCCTAATGTAAGGTCTGTTTCTGCACTATGATATGTCTGTCTTTGTACCGCCTATCTTGATTACTATAGCTTTATGAGAAATGTTGAAATCAAGTAGTACTCTAACTTTGTTCTTTTTCAAAATTGTTCTGGCTAATCTAGGTCTCTTGCATTTCTGTATCATTTTTCAAGTGAGCTGGTCAATTTCTACAAAAAAATGTCTGCTGGGATTTGATAGCAGTTGTAATGAATCTCTAGAACAATTTGGGCAGAACTGCCTTCATAAAGAATAGACTCTTCCACTCTGTGAACATGGACTGTCTCTCCATGTGATAGACCTTTCTCTCAATAATGTTTTGCAGTTTTCAGAGCACAGGCTTTCACTTCCTTGTTTGTATGTATTAAGTATTTTCTTCTTCTTGATGTTGTTGTGAATTGGATTGATTCTCCAATTTCATTCTTGAATTTTTATTGCTTTCTTTAGTATAAAGAAATACAATTGATTTTGCATTTTGATCTTATATTCTGCAATCTTATCAAACTCATTTATTAATTCTAATACAGGTTGGTGTGTGCATGTTTTTAAAAAGATTCCTTACGGGGCGCCTGGGTGGCTCAGTCGTTAAGCGTCTGCCTTCGGCTCAGGTCATGATCCCAGGGTCCTGGGATCGAGCCCCGCATCGGGCTCTCTGCTCAGCGGGGAGCCTGCTTCTCCCGCTACCATTCCCTCTGCTTGTGTTCCCTCTCTCGCTGTGTTTCTCGCTGTCAAATAAATAAAATCTTAAAAAAAAAAAAAAAAAAAAAAGATTCCTTAGGATTTTATACATGCAAGAGCATGTAGTCTGTTAATAAAGATGTTTTATAAACATCAGGTTGCATGTATCCCTTTGAATTAGTATTTTTATATTCTTTGGGTAAATACCTAATAGTACAACGATTGGATCACAGGGTAGTTCATAGCAACATCATCAACAGTAGCCAAGTTAGGGAAACAGCCAAAGTGTCCATTGACTGATGAATAGATAAAGAAGTATATAGAGAGAGATAAGTATATATAGTAGAGTAAATATAGAAAAGTAAATAAATTACTCCACCATAAAAAAGAATGAAATCTTGCCATTTGCAAAGACATAGATGGAGCTGGAGAGTGCTATGCCAAGCAAAATAAGTCAGAGAGAGACAAATACTTTATTATTTCACTCATATGGGGAATTTAAGAAACAAAATAAATGAGTAAAGGGGAAAAAAGAGAGAGAGAGGCAAACCAAGAAATAAACTCTTAACTATAGAGAACAAACTGATGGCTATCAGAAGGGAGAATGGTCAGGGGGTGGGTTAAACAGGTGATGGGATTAAAGGAGTATACTTGTGAACCCGGTGTTGTTGGAAGCGTTGAATCGCTAAATTGTACAGTGGAAACTAATATTATACTGTACGTTAGCTGAAATACAAATAAAAACTTAAAAAATAGGACTGTTTTACTTCTTCCATTCCAGTCTGATGCCTTCCACCTTTTTTCCCACTTCCAGTACTGTCTTGAAATGAAATGTTGAAGATACCTGGTCTTGTTCTAAAACATTCAGTCTTTCACCGTAAGCATGAAGTTTGCTGTAGTCTTTTGCTTCATCAGCCTGAGGAATTTCCCTTCTATTTCTATTTTGTTGAGGGATGGTTTGGTTTTTTTTGTTTTGTTTTTTTAATGTAAACTTCACGCCCTACATGCCCAGATTGGGGCTTGAACTCAGGACACTGAGAGGGAGACCAGGGCATCAGGGCAGAGATGGAGCTTGGAACTCAGATAAAGAGCCAACACTTAACAGACTGCACCACCCAGGCACCCCCAGGGCTCATCTTTCATAAGTAGAAGTAGACAGAACTGGGAATAAGGTGGAGGTGGGGTAGGATGAGTTGACACAGTAGTTCATCAGGGGACGAGTCATTTCAAAGTTTGCTCAAGAGTGGTCAGGGTCTGGGGGTTTGTGGGGAAGGGCAAAGCTGACTGAAGTTTAGTCAACTCACGTTACAGGCGTTTTGTCCAGACTGGTGAGTTCAGTTAGTGTTTCTGAGTTCACGGATATGTAAGAAAAGTCATCGCAAGTCACATGCGGAAGGGAGGCTCCCTGTGATGAAGGATAGTTGGACTGCAGGAAGGCAGGGAAGAGCACCCCCGACCAAGAGGAAACCACCCTTAAGAGGATTTTACACCACCCGGGAAGGAGCCCTCCACCCTTTCCCTTGTGACAAAAACCTAATTGGGTGACCGGCGCAGGGAGCGTTAATCAGATTAAAACAGCCGGCTCGGGCGCCTGGGTGGCTCAACGGATTAAAGCCTTCGGCTCAGGTCCTGATCCCAAGGTGCGGGATCGAGTCCCTCATCAGGCTCTCCGCTCAGCGGGGAGCCTGCTGCCCCCTCTCTCTCTGCCTGCCTCTCTGCCTACTTGTGATCTCTCTCTCTGTCAAATAAATAGATAAAATCTTAAAAAAAAAAAAAGTATGAAATTGGCTATATATTCTTCCCACCTGCTCCAGTTAACACGGAAAGCTCTCTCTCTCCCAGCAGTTCTGAGACGCAAGGCTAAGGCCTACCTGTGGGTGGATTAGGTCATTTGTCTTTTTCATTTGTTGCTTGCAAACTTTTTTATTAAAGCCTAACACAAAGAAAAGCACACAAATCCTAAGTGAATGGACTCATGTAGTATGTGACATTTTCACGTGGCTGACATCTTTCAACATTATGCCTGGGAGATCCATCCCTGTCGTTGTGTAAAGTTTGTACTAGTTTTTCACTGTCAATGCTGTGTCATACTATGTACAAATTTACTGTCGAATAAGAAAGCATCTTGATTTAGGTAAAAAGGCTTCCTTCAAAAGGACATTGGAACTAGGGAAGGAGCTCTTGCAGAAGAGGGAAGGCTCAGACCTGTGAGATCTGGGAGTATCTCAAAGATTAGGCAGAAGTGATAAAGAAAGCTCAAAAGAACTGCCTGTGGGTGAATGGAGTGAGAAGGCAGAGTGATCAAGACAGCAAAAAGAGCATGGTTTTTAGTTTTAGGTTTTTCGTTTTACTGTGTTATGTTAGTCACCATACAGTACATCATTAGTTTTTGGTGTAGTGTTCCATAATTCATTGCATGTAACACTCAGTGCTCCATGCAATATGTGCCCTCCTCAATACCCACCACCAGGCTCACCCATCCCCCCACCCCGTCCCCTCTAGAACCCTAAGTTTGTTTCTCAGTGTCCACAGTCTCTCATGGTTCATGGCCTCCTCCGATTTTCCCCAATTCACCCTTCCTTTCCTTCTCCTAATGTCCTCCATGTCGTCCCTTATGCTCCACATGTAAATGAAATCATATGACAATTAGCTTTCTCTGCTTGACTTATTTCACTCAGCATAATGTCCTCCAGTTCATCCATTTTGATGCAAAAGTTGGGTATTCGTCCTTTCTGATGGCTGAGTAATATTCCATTATATATATGGACCATATCTTCTTTATCCATTCATCTGTTGAAGGGCATCTTGACTCTTTCCGCACTGGGCTGTTGTGGACATTGCTGCTGTGAACATTGGGGTACATGTGGCCCTTCTTTGTACTATCTCTGCATCTTTGGGGTAAATACCCAGTAGCGCAATTGTCGGGTCATTGGGTAGTTCTATTTTTAATTTTTTGGGGGAACCTCCACACTGTTTTCCAAAGTATCTGCACTGACTTGCATCCCCACCAATGGTGTGAGAGGTTTCCTCTTTCTCCACATCTTCTCCAATATCTGTTGTTTCTTGCCTTGTCACTTCTTTGTGGTCAGCTATTGCTGACCACATATGACGACCCTGCCCCCTCCCTCCTTAGATGTTATCTATTGTGCAGGAAGACTCCAAAGACAATATTAACTTTTCCTCCCTTACCAGGAGGATATATACTATTTGCTAATTACAAGGCTTACAGTCTACACATGTAGAGTGGGGTAGGGGTGCAGGTCCTGGCAAGAATAAAAGCTGGGAAAAGAGCAAAGGGAATAAACAGCCCTTTCTTTCTCTCTTTCTTTCTTTCTTTTTCTTTCTTTCTTTCTTTCTTTCTTTCTTTCTTTCTTTCTTTCTTTCTTCCTTCCTTCCTTCCTTCCTTCCTTCCTTCCTTCCTTCCTTCCTTCCTTCCTTCCTTCCTTCCTTCCTTCCTTCTTTCTTTCGAAAACAGCTTTTTCTTTTTCATGGAGTCCCTTCACTTTCCTTGTCTCAGGTTGATCCAAGTCAGTGGGTGAGAAGAAAACAGATGAGCTACTGAGTGCTTGGGAAAGGGTGGCTTTTTTTTTTAAGGATTCTATTTATTTATTTGACAGAGAGGAGAGAGATCACAGCAGGCAGAGAGGCAGGCAGAGAGAGGGGGGGAAGCAGGCTCCCCGCTGAGCAGAGAGCCTGATGCGGGGCTCGATCCCAGGACCCTGAGATCATGACCTGAGCCAAAAGCAGAGGATTTAACCCACTGAACCACCCAGGCGCCCCAGGAAAGGGTGGCTTTTATGAAGGGTGATAAAAAACAGAATTCAACTGAGTAAATCTTAAAGATTTTACTGGCTTTATTCAAAGATTCATGAATTGGGTAGGGTAGCATTCAACCTAGTGGATAGAAGGAACTCTCAAGTGCCCTAGAAAATGAAAAAAAACGTTTGTAAGCAAAAGAGAGGGAACAAGGAAGTTCCAGTAAGCAAAAAAGCAAATTAATTATGACAAGGTCACATTTCTTTATGAGAAGGCAAGGGGTCTATCAGGCAGATTACTTAACCAGTGCTGCTCAGGCAGTTCCCGACTGACTGGTTTAAGATTCCATTTCTGGGGGGCACCTGGGTGGCTCATTCTTTAATCATTGCCTTTGGTTCAGGTCATGATCCCAGGGTTCTGGGATCAAGCCCCACATCGGGCTCCCTGCTGGGCGGGAAGCCTGCTTCTCCCTCTCCCATTCCTCCTACCTGTGCTCCCTCCCTCACTGTCTGTCTCTCTGTCAAATAAATAAAATCTTAAAAAAAAAAAAAAAAAGATTCCATTTCTGGGAGACCCAAAGCTATAATTCTCAGTTCAGTGATGTGTGGCTTAGCATAAGTGACTCCATTTGGGGCCCCTTATCTTGGTAGCAAGGGCAAGGGTATCTCCCAGGATTGGGAGGGCCTCAGAAGTGCAGGCCACTCACTTAAATCAGGCTGTATCTGGAGAGGCATATCCAACCTAAATCTACTAGGGAATGGGTGACAGAGGTTGGTAGGACCCCATCTGATATTTGAGAAAAATTTCTCATTTGTCAACATAAACTAAGTCTTTGGGTCTCAAACTCTTGGAAGAGCTAATAGTGAAAACTTGTTAAGTTTTGCAGTCAGAATGATGTAGTTTTTGAAATGTTGGTGTGGTTCAGAGCTGATGGCCAAGAAAGAATTCTTGAGACATCTTGGGTGCTTTTTGGTGGTTTTAGGGGCACCTGGGTAGCTCAGTGGGTTAAGTGTCTCCCTTCAGCTCAGGTCCTGATCCCAGGGTCCTGGGATTGAGCCCTGCATCAGGCTCCCTGCTCAGCAGGGAGCTCTCAGCAGAGAGCTGAGCAGGGAGCCCTGCTTCTCTCTCCCTCTGCCTGTCGCTCCCCCTGCTTGTGCTTGCTCTCTCTATCTCTCTGTCAAATAAATAAATAAAAATCATTTGAAAAGAAAAGGAATCAATTTGCAATATAGAGGGGCACCTGAATGGTTCAGTCAGTTAAGCATCTGCCTTTGGCTCAGGTCATGATCCCAGGGTCCTGGTCTCACTCTCCAGGCTCCCTGCTCAGCTCAGTGGGGAGTCTGCTTGTCCCTCTCTCTTTGCCCCTCCCCTTCTGTTCATGCTCTGTCTCTCACTTTTTCTCTCTCAAATAAATAAATAAAATCTTTTTTTTAAATTTTGCAATATAGAAATAAATGTGCTGCGGGGTGCATGGGTGGCTCAGTCATTTGAGCATCCAACCCTTGGTTGGCTTTGGTCCTGATCCCAGGGTCCTGGGATAGAGCCCCATGTCAGGCTGTGTGCTTAGGGTAGAGTCTGCTTGTCCCTGTCCCTCCCACTCTCCCACTTTCTTTTTCTTTTTAAAAAGAAAGAAAGAAATGTGCTGCTTTATTGACACAAGAATAAGATATAGAAGCTTATCTAATAATTACTGTAATTTTCTAAATCCTAAGGAGTATAAATGGTAACTCAAGGTATCTGCCTCAACTGTAATATGAAAATGTCTGAGGTTTCTTCTGGCAATGAAGTTACAAGCCCTATTAATCTTAGGGTGCCTGGCTGACTCAGTTGGTTAAGCATTTGCTTTGGGCTCAGGTCATGATCCTGAGGGGTCCTGGGATCGAGCCCCATCTCAGAGCTCTCTACTCAGGGGAGCCTGCTTCTCCCTCTCCCTGTGCCTGCTGCTCCACCTGCTTGTGCTCTCTTTCTCTATCTCTTGGTCAGATAGATAGATAAAATCTTAAAAAAACAAACAAACAAACAAACAAAAAAGTCCTGTTAATCTTACTGGGGTCCAGGGACACGGGTTAAGTGTGTGCCTTCAGCTCAGGTCATCTCCGGGTGGGGAGTCCCGAGATCAAGTCCCACATCGGGATCAATTCCCACATCGGAATCCCTGCTCAGCCCCCTCAACCTCTCCCTCTGCCCGACCCCCGACAAATAAATGGATAAAATCTTAAAAAAAAAAAAAAAGAAAAAAAAAAACCTTACTGGGGAGGCACCTGGGTGGCTCAGTGAGTTAAGGCCTCTGCCTTCAGCTCAGGTCATGATCTCAGGGTCTTGGCATCGAGCCCCGCATCGGGCTCTCTGCTCAGCGGGGAGCCTGCTTCCTCTCTCTCTGCCTGCCTCTCTGCCTACTTGTGATTGGTCAAATAAATAAATAAAATCTTTTAAAAAAAAATCTTACTGGGGTCTGTAGTCTGCATTCATAATAAAAGGAAAAACTCGATTTCAGTTAGTGATTAAGAAAAATATGAGTGTTGATGTGAGAAACAAAGGCAGAAGAAAAATTATTAAATTTCCATACTACCTACAGCCCACTGACAAGCCCCTGAAACAGGCAGAGTGACATTCCTCTAGGAACTCAACAGCCTCAATGCTAATATCTTGCTAAGGGCAAAAGGCAACCTTAGCCCAACCCCCAGCATTGTGTAAGTCTACTTGAACATATAAACATTATTTTGGAAACTTCCTTTATCTCCACTCTCCAAGATAACATGTTGGCGATCATCCCCCAAACATATGGCCCAATCAGTATACATCTAAAGGGTCTCATGACTTAGGTTTTATGAGACAGTAATAAATGACCTTTTTCCAGGACCCCTGAAGGTCCTGGAAACTTTGCTTCCAAATTCCTTGGAGACTTATACTACCCTTTATCCCCTCCCAGCTTGAAGGTATATAATGGATCACTCCTCAGGACGGCAGTGCAGCTCTTTCTGCCCCTGGGTCCTGTCCCTTTTTAAAACCCCATTTTTCACTGAAGATGTCTCAAGAATTCTTACTTAGCTGTCAGCTTTGAACCCTAATGTCTTTCCTACATCAAATGATGCTGTTTGTTCCCATCCAGGTTCACAGACCCCTGACTGTTATTGACTGTTATTGACCCAGAATAAGCCAACTTTGGTTGAGTCCCTCACTACCAAAGTTGCAACTACCACCTGTCCACAGTAGAAGGCGCCAACAGCAAGGCACTCTCACCCCCTGTGGGAACTAGAATCTCCAAGAACTGCAAAATTAGAGGGGGCAAACTGTGATTGAAGAGCTGCGTATTGGGAATGTCATTATGAATATAACAAAGAATGGTTTCTCTAGAAGACTCGTCATATTTCACAAAATATGTGCACTGAGATAGGAAATTAATCACGTGGTTGGGAGGGATTGAAAGTCTGTCCACATACCTGCTCCCTGTTCTCTCCAGGCAAGAGGGTGAGCAGTGCCTGGTCTTTGCTTGCTTATTACCTCAGGTCTCCCCCTCATCACGAGTGTCTATTCTGTATTATTTCTCGCTGCAAATTCTGGGCTTTGTTTACTCATCCCTTTGAGCTTGGTTAATGCAGTGAACACAGAAGAAATGACCCCTTTCTGATGTTCCGGTGGTACGGGGTATGAGAA
This sequence comes from Procyon lotor, assembly GCA_028646535.1. Classification (NCBI taxonomy): domain Eukaryota; kingdom Metazoa; phylum Chordata; class Mammalia; order Carnivora; family Procyonidae; genus Procyon; species Procyon lotor. The sequence goes on along the minus strand of CM053607.1, from coordinate 124,881,165 downwards.
CCCTGACTAGAAAGTGTGCCAATGATCCTGGAGAGAGACGATGGTGGCAATGCAGTTGTCTGGAGCTGCCTGGTGGGCATGTGAGTTGAACAGCTGGCAGCATTTCCAGAGAGGAGGCGTGTGCGGAAGGAGCTGATCAGACCATTAGAGAGGACGCGCATTTGATCTGGTGTGGAGATGGAGCTTGTAGGCCTAGAGAGACTTGGAGTAGAAATGAAAGAGGAAGCCAGGTGACAGAGCCGGGCTGGAGGTACAAAATCAGGAGGCTTTGATCCTGCTGGCAACCGTGGCAGTGGCCATGAGAAGAGCAGAGGACCACGCCCGTGTCCAGCAGAGTCCCAACATTTAGGGCAGATGGAGGAGGAGAGTCAGACCCTGAGGCTCAGGAGGTGGGATGAGACCAGACATGGTATCATATTACAAGTGAGTCGATGCTTCAGAAAACTGAAAACGATGGCGATGGCAGAGCGCTCATCACTTTTACACGCTTGGAGGCCACTGGCCACCATTGTGAAAGCTGCGTTGGGCGATTCGCTCACCATCCAGCATGGATGCTGCTGGTTCTACGCCGGGGTTACAAGATGATCCAGCAATCCCACTCCCAGATATATATCCATAGGAAATAGAATCAGCATTTCGAGAGATGTCTGCACATCCAAGTTCATTGTAGCATTACTCACAATAGCTAATGTGTGAACAACCTAAGTGTCCACTGATGGATGAATGAAGAAACTGTGATATATTTATAATGGAATATTATTTAGCCTTAAAATATAAGGAAATCCTGCCATTCGTGACAACATCGGTGAACCTGGAGGACATTGTACGAAGGAAAATAAGCCGGACACGAAAATACAAGGACTGCATGAGCTCACATATATGTGGAATTCAAAGAAGTCAGACTCAAAGAAACAGGCGGTAGAACGGTGATTACCAGGGACTGAGAGGTGGGGAAATGGGAAATGTTGTCAAAGGGTACAATCTTTCTTGAGACCTAACGTACAGCATAATGACTATGATTAATAATGATATATTTGATACCTAAAATTTGCCGAGAGTAGATTTTATGTGTTCTTACCACACACACACAAAATTAATTACATGAGATGACAAGGGTGTTAATTAGCTTGATTGTGATGATTACTTCACAATGTATTTGTATACTAAACATCACATTAACATACAACTTAAATATGTATACTTTTTAGTTGTCAATCCCACCTTGATAAACTGGGGAGAAAGCTAGATTATGGAACAGCACTCTAATCTAGGGATTCAGGAACTTACACACAGGGGAAAGCCAGACAATAAAAAAGAAAACCGACAAGTGACCCAGATGATTTTAACTATTGATCAAGGCCTGGGTCAACATTTGAAAAAAAATCAATCAATGTAATTCACCATATTAACAAACTGAAAAAGAAAACCCATCTGATCACCTCAGTAAATGCAGAAGAAGCATTTGATAAAATCCAATATCCTTTTTTTAAGGGACATTTAATAACAGGCTTTACTTACTCTCCAGTAGAAACTTACATAATGTTTATAGTTATATAGCAAAATATAAAGATAACACAAAACATTTTCTGGATTCATAACTTTTTTATTGAAGTATAACTGACATACAATGTTATATTAGTTTCAGGTGCACAACATATTGATTTGGTATTTGTATATTTGATAATACAGTATATATATTAGTACATGTTTTCACTAACTGAAAGAAATTCAAAGATTTTGCTTTTAAGGGAAAAGCCATGACCATGCAAATGCAGGTCTTGGCTTATGTTTTGTTTCTAAAATTCCACATACGAGGGATGTCTGGGGGACTCAATCAGTTGGGCGCCTGTCCTGAGATAGGGTCCCACATTGGGCTACTCACTCAGTGGGAAGCCTGCAGCTCCCCCTGCTTGCCCTTTTTTCTTTTTTTAAAACAAAGGATGAATACCTACCATTTCCACTAAAGTGGATGGAACTGTAGGGTATTTTGCTAAGTGAAATAATTCAATCAGAGAAAGACAATTATCGTAGGGTTTCACTCATATGTGAAATATAAGAAATAGTGCAGAGGATCATAGAGGAAGGGAGGGAAAACTGAATGAGAAGAAATCAGAGAGGGAGACAAACCATGAGAGACTCTTGACTCTGGGAAACAAACCGAGGGTTGGGTGATGGGTATTAAGGAGGGCGCATTATGTGTTGAGCACTTGGTATTATATGCAAGTGATGAATCATGGAGCACTACATCTGAAACTAATGATGTGCTATATGTTGGCTAACTGAATTTAAATTAAAAAAACACTAAAAAAGTTGTGCTAAACCACTAAATTTATGTTAATTTGTTATTTGGCAATAAACAACTAATACAATGGCCTTTCCAATTAAGGAACTCATATTTTTTAAAAAATACATATTATTGTGCAAAGATATATTTGTTGTATAAGTAATTTTATATGTACAAAGATCTTAAGTCCACAACCAAGTGAATACACACACATACACATACACATACACACACACACATGCCCATCACCCAGATCAAGACGGTACATTTCCAGCACCAAAAATGTTTCCTCCTGTGCTTGTGAAGTCAGTATCTGCAATTCCTTCCCCAGATAACAGGGTTTCTAACTTCTATCACCAGAGATTAGTTTTGCTCATGCTTGAATGTCTTATGTACGCAATACATAGGATGTTTTATGCCTGACTTCTTTTGCTCAGTATTAATGTAAGTGAAATCCATCCATGTTGTTGACTCTTTTTTTGTTTGTTTGTTTGTTTGTTTAAGATTTTGTTCATTTACTTGAGAGAGAGGCGGGGGTGGAGGGAGAGAGAGCACTAACTGGGAGAGGGGCAGAAGCAGGCTCCTTGATGAGCAGGGAGCGCGATGCAATGCAGGGCTGGATTCCATGATCCGAGCAGAAGGGAGACACTTAACCAACCAAGCCACCCAGACACCGCCCATGTTGTTGTTTCTAACAGTAAGCTAGTTTAAGTCTATTTGAGCTGTTGTAACAGTATCAAAGACTGAGAGGCTTATAAACAACAGAAATCTATTTCTCACAGTTCTGGTGGCTAGAAGTTCAAGATCAACATGACCGAGTTCTGATGAGGGCTCTCTCAAGTTGCAAACTGCCAACTGCTCACTGTGTCTTCATGTGGCAGAAGGGATCAGGGAGCTGGACAACACCTGAATTTGGGGGAACACAAACATCAAGACCATTTTGTTATTGTTGTAATTATTCCATATATATGACTCAGTAATATTTTACTTATTCAGTAGAAATATTGAGGACCTTTGGACTTTCTTCAGGTCTGAGTTACAAGTAAAACTACCAGGAGCATTTTTGCACATAACTCTTGTCATTTCTGCACTCATGTCTGTGGAATCGCTCTGTCATAGTGTAGGATATACCTGCAATAATTCTAAGATTTGGCACACACATCCTTTGTCTTGACCTTGTATAAACACAAGTGTTGGGGGCACCTGGGTGGCTTAGTGGGCTACGAGTCAGACTCTTTATTTCGGCTCGGGTCATGGTCTCAAGATTGTGAGACTGAACCCTGCACTCAGCGAGGAGTCTGCTTGAGATTCTCCTTGAGATTCTCTCTCTCCCTCTACCTGTGCCCCTCCCGCTCTGCGTGTAGTCTCTCTCTCTCTAAAACAAATAAAAAAATCTTTTTAAAAAAACCGCCAGTGTGGAAAGTGGAAATTGGTGGCGGGAGAGAGGCATTTTGAGGTATATTCTTTAGTAGAATCTCACCTCTGACTCTTAAACAGAGAGGTGGTTCTGGAAGGCATCTGGACAGGTTGAGGATTGCTGTTTTTGCAAAAACTATCCATGATTATGTAGGCCTTTGTTTTTACTTTAAAATCTTTTTATCCTCTTCACAGAGTTTTTCACAGAGGAAAAGTTTTTAATTGTGATGAGGTCCAATTTATACATTTTTCCTTTTTGGTTTCAAATTTAGGAACTCTTCAGCCAGCTCTGAGTCCTAAAGATTTCTATTTTTTTCTTAAAATTTTATAGTTTTGCATTATACATTTAAGACTGTGATCTCTTTTGAATTAATTTTTGTATAAACTGAGAGGTTTTCATTGAGATTCATTCTTTTGCTTAGGGACATATATTTTCTTGCCTATGGATTTGAATTGCTTTTGCACCTTTGTCAAAAATTAATTGGGGATAAAATATTTGCAAACCACATAAATATGACAAAGGACTTGTAGCTGAAATATATAAAGAACTATCAAAACCAACATTAAAAAAGTCTTCCGTATTAACAGAATAAAGGAATAAAAAACCCACATGAGTATCTCAATTGATGCAGAAAAAGCATTTGACAAAATTCAATATCCTTTCATGATAAAAACACTCAACAAACTAGGAATAAAGGGAAACGGTTGAATGGTTAAACAAGGTTTGGTACATTTTTACCAGGGAGTATTACTGAACAATAAAAAGAAATGAACTGTTGACACCCGAAATGAATCCCAAAGGAATGATGCTGAGTAAAGAAGCCAATCTCAAACCAGACCAAACCGACTGCATACTGTCTCATTCCATTTACATGGAATTCCTGCATAACAAAATTACGGAGATAGAGAACAGATTGGCGATTGCCAGGTGCTAGGGATGGGGGACAAGGGAAATTAGAAGGGGCTGTGTGTGGTTATGAAAAGGGTAG
>CM053607.1:124813976-124871476 GCA_028646535.1 Procyon lotor | reverse complement strand
GCGAGATTTGAACTCGCGACCCCTGGTTTACAAGACCAGTGCTCTAACCCCTGAGCTATGGAGCCAACTGCGAGTGCAGCCTCTGCGCAAGAGCAGTTGACACCACCACCGTTCACCGCGCAGCCGCAAAGAACGGCAGGGAGGAGCTAAGCTATGAGAGGCGGCCCAGCGCCTTTCGGCTGAAGAGGACCTAATCTCGCCGCCGGCGTCTCAGCAGCGACGTCAGTAAGTGTCAAGGCCGGCAGACCAAGCCGCAGACCCTGAGAGACAGCCCCGCAGAGAAAGGGCAGACGGTGCGCTCCCCCGCAACCCCGCTGTGAGGGATAGGGGAGGGCAAGAAGCTAAGCGGGAAGGGGCGGGACCTCCAGTGGGCGGAGCTTAGGAGGGCCCAGGGTCTTCCGGGGACTAAGAGGTCAGGGGCCTGTTCACTGGAGAGGGCCAAGGCTTTTTGTCTGAGCATGAGGGTCCGAGATCAGGGCTACGAGGGAGGAGTTAGGGGAAGGGTGTCAACAGGCCTGTCCTTAAGGAATCCAGGTACGGTGGGCTGTCGGTGGGCAAAAAGAGATCTGGGGGGGAAAGCAGAGCGAGGGTGTTGGAGAAATCAGAACGTCGGGGCCTGAGGAGGTGCTGGGCGGAGGACTGGGTCAGGGCTGGGGGTCCGTAGCCTCTGCCGCACCTTTAGGCAAGTTAGGAAAAGGCAAACTCATGGGGCCTGCCTTAACTCTTGTGGAGCTGATTTCCTAAGAGCCCCTAAAGGCCCAGGGGATACGGGGCATGAAGAGGGTGAGAGCCCAGGTGAGGGACAGGAGATGAGTAAGTGGCGGCTGTCCAACATATGGAGGCAGCCCAGTGTCCATCATTGACGAATGGATAAAGAAGTGGTATATATACACAATGGAATGCTATACAGCCATAAAAAAGAATGAAATCTTGCCATTTGCAAGGACATGGATGGAGGTAGAGAGCATAATGCTAAAGGACATAAGTGAGAAAGATAAATATGTGATTTCATTCATGTGTGGGGTTTAAGAAACAAAACAAATGAGCAAAAGGAAAAAAATGAAAGAGACAAATCAAGAAATAGACTCTTAACTATAGAGAACAAACTGATGGTTATCAAAGGGGAAGGGGTAGAAGAAGCATTAAATAGGGGGTGGGGATTAAGGAGTCATGAGAAGCACAAGGCACAAGGCGATGTACCGGGGTGTTGAATATTGTACACCTGAAGCTAATAAAACACTGTATACTAACTCACTGGAATTAAAATAAAGACTTAAGATAAAACTTAAAAAGTGGTGGCTGTAGGTGGTGGACCTTGATCTGGTGGTCCAACCTGCCCGATGGTCCCTGCAAGGCCAGGTGACCTGGTCCCATGGGTGCCCTCCAGTCTGCAGGCTGAGGAGCCATGTAAGGGTCTGTTTCTTTAGGGAATTGGCTCATGCAACTCAAGGATCTGGGACTCATGGGTAGGATCAGAATGAACCAAGATAACCCAGTCATTGCTTTCAGAGACCCAAACATCTCCCAGGTCGTAGTATGCCCGAAGGATGCGAGAGAAAAGTGCACACAATGACACATACCCTCACACCAGCATGGTGATATCCAAAGTCACTACACTGCCCTGGTGACTGAAAGAGAGCATCTCTTATCCTCAGTGTGTGATTGTTATTCTGTTATATTTCTTCAGATATATAGATGTCTATGTAATTATTCTGCAAACATACATACTCTCGTAGACACACAATCACATTCACAAACGTGAAAGCTGGAAATATACACACAGCTAGCCAGCCCTGCAATCCCCAGACCTGGCCCTACAGGCACCTCCACCAGACAACCCCCCTTCTGTGACCTGTAATATGTGTTGTAGTCCTTCAGCACGGTTGTTACATGACTTTCACTGTGATACTCAATCCAAAACCCATGCAAGCCCAGATACCGGCGTAATGATAACATCAGCCAATTTAATTAAGCAAGTGAATATTAAACATGGGTTTTCCTTGTGGAAACTAGTGGTATTCAAATACATGCATTGGCTACAGTGTTCTAAAGCTACTCTCCCTGTATGAACACCACACAGGACTCACCCTCTGGAATGATACAGTAGTACTGCAGGCTGGACTCTTTTTTTTAAGATTTATGTATTTATTGGAGAGAGAGAGAGCACGAGCTGGTGGGGGAGGGGGGAGCAGCTGGAGGAGGGGGGACGTTGTGCAGACGGAGAGGGAGAGGGAGAGAGAGGATCTTAAGCAGGCTCCACGCCCAGCACAGGGCTCCACAAGGGGCTCGATCTCACCCACAAGGGGCTCCACAAGGGGCATGATCTCAGTGGAGATCATGGCCTGAGCTGAAATCAAGAGCCAGGCACTTAACTGATTGAGCCACCCCTGTAGGGTAGACTCTTATATGATCCTGTCTCCAGCCCATAAGCCACTGGATTCTGATTATCTGGTGCTGTGTCCACTGGGTCTGCCTCTAGAACAGTATCATGCCTGGCCTGTAAGACCCTTGTATGCAAAATGTGCTTGAAGCTTCTCAGGGACCGAGCGCAGAAACTCCATGACACTTGCAGACCAGACTATCCAATTGTCACTGTCTCTACATGCCAACATACCTGTCTAAACCTGTGCAGAACAGAATAGGTCTGAGACTGGCTTTCATCTAGCCAGGTAAGCAGGTAGTGGGGGAGGAAACCTATGGCCCTGACCTAAATATGGGGTGACTAATATTTAACAACAAATGAAAAATAGGGTATTACCGAACTGACCTAGGTCTGTTTGCAATACCTAAACCTTATTCACATGCTGAAAAATACCCTCTCCAAAATCAACACATACCCCTGCCCCCTTGATTTGAGATATAAACACATGGGCACATATTCCTCACACATTTAAACACACCTGCTCTCCCAGTCTAGCAGAAACCTTTGCTCCTACTGTGCTCTTGTACGCAGACTGGAGAAGTCAAGAATGAGCTAAGCCATCCTAGAAATGAGCTCAGTCTGTATTTCCATCTCCTCATCCCCTTTCCCTGGGGAGCACTAAGCAGGGGCACAACCCAACACTCCCTCTCAGAAAGCTCACCCAAACAGAAGGTGGAGAACAATCAGCCAAGGGAGTAACACCCCACTAGGGCACAGGCTGAACAGACCTCGGCGCTGGGCTGCTGTTGACATACATTTGCCAAGTTCCAGAAAGGGTATGTCAGGGGCACATCTGTGCTCTGTGCAGTCCCCTGCTGATTGTAGTTGCATCTGTAAAATTATAAGTGCTGTTTTGTGTTTTAAAATCCCATAACCTGTGGTCTCCTTACTCAAGGGAGACTATACCTTGGCATGTGAAAGGGGTTCAGGCATCTGTGAGAACACAGGGCTGTCACTGTGGCTGAGAATGTACGTATCATTCTGTATCATCAGCTTGAGGGGTACTGGAAGGTAGCCAGGTCGTGGGATTTCCTCTCCTGTACAGGTCAAGAATCTCCTTCCAGGTCTGGCCCAGGCTGTTTTCTGAGCTGGGAGGACAGTGCTGCTCCTTCCTGAGTAGCCGGGCTGGATCCAGGTGTCCGAAGGCAGAGCTGACAGCTGACAAGATGGGAAAGCAGAAGTGACGGTGAACCTGGCTGTCTGTGCCTGACCCTGCCCCACGCGCTGAGGACAGCACTGGGTTTGGTGCTGCTGGACAGAACCAGACGCCCTGCTAAGCCCAGGCGGGAAGCCCCAGAGATGGGAAGTAGGTCTTTCAGTAGCTGGGCTCCTGTCCTCACCCACCTGCACTTCCTCACAGCGCAGGCCAGATCCACCTGCCACCAATAGGCAGAGGACAGGCCCCCAGAGTCCAAGGCATCTCTTCCCTCCGCTCAGCTGCCCGCTCAGTTGCCCGGGGAACCCTTTTCCACTATCACCGTTCTTCTGGCTCCAATGCTGCAGGTCTGCAGGAGCCCCTCTAAGACCGCCCAGGCCGAGTTGGGGTGGTGGGGAGCAGGGCCAAAGTCACCAGGAGGCTCCGACAGAGGGCCACACTGCTTCCCTGGGCAGCCGGCACAAGGAGGAATGCACCCTCGCCTGACTCACCCTCTCCCCTCTGGGAGGCCGACAAGCCCTCTCAAGGCCAGATTCGCAGGTAGGTGCCGGTGGAGCAGACGGAGAAAAGGGGGAACACGCGCTCGTGGAAGTTGACACGGAAGGTGTAGAGGTGGCGCATGTCCTCCGTGGCGTAGAAGGACACGGCCCCCACCTCCAGATCCAGGGCCACCCGCACGCGGGACAGGTGGCCACAGCTGAGAGGCGTCCGTTCAGGGCTAGTCACCGCCCAGTACTTGCCGCTGTTGAGCTGCAGCGCCCAGACGCCCTCCTCCGGGGTGAAGGGCGTGAGGCCCTTGCGGCGCACGCTCTCCCGCGCCACGCCAAAGGCCCAGCCGTCCTTGGAGCCCACTTCCACCTCCCAGTGGTGCCGCCCGGAGGAGAAGCCGCAGGACGCCAGGACTCGCGTGTTGGTATCAAAGCGTCGTGGGTGGCAGGGCAAGTCCTGGGCCCGCTGTCCAAGGCGCACGCTCTTCAGATCCAGAGAGAGGATGAGGCGGGGGTTGGCAGTGTCCGGGTCCAGGGTTAGCTCCACTGAAGGCAGACACAGGGAGAGACGTCCCACGCGAGCCCCTGGCTCAGCCCTCCCGGGCTACTTCTCCACCACCATCCCCCCACAAGTGATCGGGGAAGTCAAACAGATGGAAGGTAGGAACCTAATTTGGATCCCAATTCAAAGAGATCCACAAAGCCCACTTAAAGGACAATGGGGGGATTTTGAACACTAGATATTGGAAGGAACCATTACTTTTTCTAATTGTGACTATGGTTTTGTGGTTATCTGATTTTTTAAGGCCTATCTTTAGAGATAACATGTGAATATTTATGGAAAGAACTCATTTGTGATTTGCTTCCAGTGGGAAGAAGTGGGTAAGGGCGTTTAAGAAAAATATTAGCTGAAGGTGTGTGATGAGAACATAATATTCATTGTGATCTTCTACTTTTGCGTGTGTTTAAAATTTTCATAATAAAAACTTAAGATGTGCACACTTGTGCTAAATACTATCTTCCAGGACTGTGATAGGCCCCGGGGAATCCCACAGTTCAGTATCCCTGTCCTCCTGCAACTTCCTTTCTGGGGGGGAGGAGAGGAGAGAAAATAAAACATAAACACGGATGATAAGAAGAATCAGGAAAGAAGGCTGTAATTTCAACCAGGGTGGCGAGGGAAGGCTAAAGGCCTTACTGTGCAATTCAGTAATGACATAAAGGAAGTGAGGAAGCCAGATATGCAGATGTCTGGAGGACTGCATATACCAGGCTGAGGCCCAGCCAGTGCAGTGCAAATGCCCGAGGTGCGTGTGTGCTTGGTGCATTTCAAGAGCAGCAAGGAGGGTTGTCAGCGGCTGCATAGAGGAAGCCAGGGGGAGAGAGTGCAGTGAGGCCAGATCCCTGAGCCTAGAACACCACAGTGAGGACTGTGTTGAGTGAGAGGGGCTGTCCCAAGGTTCTGCACAGAGGAGGGGCGTGGTCTGATTCAGCTGGTTTAGATTCTTCCAAGGTAAATTCTGACTTAGCTTGTTCAGTCATCAGCATTAGGAATATGTGCCCTCCCTTCTCCTCCCCTGCCCCCCTGTGGGGTTGGATCCCATTCACCCCAGAGCTCTGCAGTAATCAGAAGCGATTTCCTTCCTGTCTTGTCTTCAGTCTCCTCCAGCTTTCCCTGAACCTGCCCCCGCCCCCCCACACACACAACCCGTGTCCCCAGGAGAGGTCTGTGTGTGTCTGGGAGAGGGGAGAGAGCCTCGTCTCATCCAGGGGAATGGCCTGCGATGTATAGCCCTACAGGTCCCACTGCAGCCTGAGGGAGCCAGAAGTGGGAGGCAAGCAGAAGGAACCAACCAAGCACAAAACCCAGAGAAACAGTCATGGGAAGGAGTGGATTCTCTACATGGCCGAGTAATGGGAACTCCCTTTCACAACAACCGTCATACCTTTCTCCTCTTTCTCCAGCTCTCCCCGAAGATCCTCTAAGGAGGAGAAACAAACAAAGCAGTGTATGCGTAAATGACTCAGGAGATTGTCTACCCGGCAATGACATTGACATTTATAGACCCACTGGCTCACTCATTCCCTAGACACCCCAGAGGCTGAGTTGATGTGCAGACACTGGGTCAAGTGTGGGGGGTGAGGAAAGGCGGGATCCTAGCTCTACCTCTCCAGCTTCCCCCTCTTTTGCCTAAGCTGGTCTGAGCTGGGCTCTTCTTCCTCATCCCTCTTTTTCCTCCTAACACCTCTCTACCCTGACTGTCCTTGGGGAAATCTTTGTGCTGGGGAGGTGGTGGCCGGGGGGGGGGGGGGGGGCGGGTAGCAAGGTGGTGGACTTGCTACCACCACCTCCCTTTACCAAGCTGGCCTTGACACACCCTAGCACCTATTTTCTCACGTAGCTTTCGGAAAGGCACATCCTTGGGACCCCAAACTACCAGAAACACACCATGGCCACTAGCACTGCATGGCCCAGCCCTAAGCACAGGCCCCTTACCTTTGAACTTCTTGAGCAACCCCTTTAAGACAAAGGTCTTGAGGGAAACATTCCAGACTTTATTCTTCATCTCAGAAGAGACTGTGGTTGGCTTGGGGCCAGGCACATTGTTGCATCTGCAGGACAAAGACCCTAAGGAAGACCCCAAAACACTGTCCTATTCCCAATGGGCTAAGACAGTTAGGATGGCAAGGTCCTCCTGGTGGGGAGAGGTGAAGAAAGGAGAGGCTGATCTTGCATCAGAATATCCACAGCCAGGTAGGTGGACAATTTGCCTCAGGGACGTATATAGGTAAGACAGTGTGGGAGTTGGGAGGTAAGAAGTCAGGGGTGAGGGAAAGAAGAGAGACGGCTCTGTGGAAAAGAGAAGAGCCAGCTTGGAGAGGCCTAAGGAACTCTTAGGTACACTCACCTGCTTAGTGTGTTTCTGAATTCCTGGAAAGAAAGATGAAAGAACACCAGCTCAGCATCAGGTAACCTCCAGTCACCTTTGACAAAATAAAACTGGCCTCTTGTCCTGCTTCCAGAGGAATAAGCAACAAGGTGTACCACCTCGTACCATCTGCATGGGCCCAGATGGCAATGGCTTTCTCCTGGTGGCTGATGACTGGATGTCTCATCACCTCCCTTCCCACAGCTTTGCGAAGGCTCCCTTCATTACAGAATCATCACACTGGGATCTGGTGTTTCCTCTGCTCTCGACACCAGCCGAGATAAGACACAGCCCCTTGGCAATGACTGGCCACTCAGACCAGCATCTTTTAAATGACCATGCTTGACCCAGTTGTGACTTGTGAAGTTAATTTGTGGATTGTGACTATTTACTTTTAAAAGAAATACAGTAGAAAATGTCAAAATGCATCCCATGTACTAAAGATGAGTATTATTTTCTGAGACTTGTCACAAGGCTTCTCTAAGCCTTGGATATAGCTCGTTGGAGCTCCTCTCTCTCTGCTAGTTTGGATACTGCCCAATTCACGAATCGGTGAGTAAAGCCAGTAAGATCTTTATTGTGGTTCGAGGTCAAGAAAGTTTTACCTCTTTTTATACCTTTAACCCCAGGAGAACCGGAGCGGTTTTCTCCCGTCCCCTTCTGCTCAAGTATGTGATTCTACTAAACTCACAGAATCTGACTCCGTTCTCACTTGCCATCTGTGATGCCTCAGGATAAATGATTCATACCTCTGGCCAATCCAGACTCACCTGGAGAAAGTCAAGGTCAGGCTTTCGAGACGTCTCCTGGATCTGGCTGCAGAGCTTGGAGAGCTGGGTGATCTCACCCCCAAGCTGAGCTACGTTCTCATTCTGCTTCTGTGTCACCTCCCGGGACAGCTCCTCCAGACGGCCCAAGAGCCTGCCCTCCTGCTCCACCAGGAAGGCCCGCAGTGCCTGGAACTCTGCGCTCACCTTCTCTCGCTCAGCTGCCATCTGCTTCTGTCTCAGGAGAGGAGAAGTTGGAGAGGCAAGGGGACATCAAGATGTAGCATTTAGACAGTAGCCTCTGAGCCATCCCACGGGACAGAATTCCATCCACCTCACTGTTCAGGGGTCAGAGGCTCACCTACACACATCCACCACATACTCTAGTTTAAATATCCCAGCTCTGAGCTCACAGCAGCTTCAACACATGCTCTCGAGGGCCCAGTCACAAATACACTCTCCCACCAACCTAGGGCAACTGCACACTTGCCCCAGAACCACCCAGACTATAGCTGCCTCATTTGAAAAGAGGAAGAATAAATTATGGCCTTCCAGAGCCACTCTAAGGATTAAACTGAGGTCACTTCCTCCTCATGCCCAAACATATTTATTCTGAGTTAAAAATAAGAAAACAGGACCAAAATGGAGTCACCCATGCTAAGTCCCACACCAGGAAACAGAGACTTAATTACAGATTGAGTTTTCCCAGAAATAGAATTTTAAACCAGACAAGCAGGAATCACCTGATCAGCATTAGTTAAGTAATTGCCTGATAAACTCCTATCCTCCCCCAAGAGGGAAAGTAACTTTGCAATTACCAATCTGCTTTCTGGCCTAGTATAATTCCTTGTTTCTGCTTCCTTCTGCCTATAAAATCTTTTGCCTTGTATAGCTTTTCAGTTATTTTTTAAAATTTTATTTATTTGTCTGAGTGGGGAGAGAGAGAGATAAAGAGAGCGAGCACAAATGGGGGGAGCAGCAGGCAGAGAAGCAGGCTGCCCAACAACGGGCTCAACCCCAGGACCCTGGCATCACTACCTGAGCCGAAGGCAGATGTTTAGCCAACTGGGCTACCCAGGCGTACCATCAAAGTTCTTTTCTATCTGCTCGATGGGATGCTGCCCCATTCATGAATCGCTGAATAAAGCCAATAATATCTGCAAATTTTACTCAGGTAAATGTTCTCCTTTAACATTTGTCATCCCTCCAATTTCCACTCTTCACTTTACTTCTTTTTAAATGCACGCACACGGCCAGGATGGGTGGTCCTCTGTTGTCACTCAAAGAGGGCCCACCTGGAGGGTGCGCAGCTCACCAGGAGCTCCTTGCTCTCCTTCTCTTCGGTGGAACGAAACACCTCATAGTCCTCCAGATCCTTCTTCAAGACCTTCAGCCTGGACTCCAGGAGCTCCTGCAAGAGGGTGAGAAGGGAGACATTATGGGAAGAGGACTCTGGAAATCCCAACTGGTGCCTTCCCGGAGCCATCCAGGAGAAAGAGCAGACCGTCTTTATTGAAGAGGAAGAGGCAGGGTTGAAGCCATATCTGGACATCGGGAAGTCTACAACCTGCACAGGCTCACATAAGGGAACAGGGCAACTGAAGGGTAACTCCTAAGCCCCAAGGTCTCATTTCCCAAAGACCCTCAGTACACAATCCATGCTGAAATGCAGGCTATGTAGGAGCCCGACCTACCCAGTCTTCCCCTCTGCTTTCCTCCTCACCATCAGAAAGTCGCCTGGGTGGGAGGGCTGGAGCGGAAGGAGTAAAGAAAGACTGGGGGCTGTGTGCTTGAAGCCTCCGTGGACACCTCGGAAAGGAGGCAGGGAAGAGACTGCCCCGGATCCATTTCTTTGACACAGCTCAAGACAGCTTTTGGCTCTCTACTCAACCCAGGAGTCACCCACTGCCTTACCCCAACCTCTTGGAAGGTCGTCCCACAGGGCTCCAGGGCGCAAGGACGCAGCACAGCGCCCCGTCCGGGGAAAAGGCTGCGAGTGCGGGAGAGCAAGTATGGGTGTGACCAGGGACAGACCGAAAGAAGATCGCGAAGTCCGTGGAGGTACCGCGAAGTTGGGCCGGCAGGGAGCCCAGAGGGAAACTCGAGGTGGGTGGGAGGGCGGTATTAGTGGTGTGGCGGTGACACAGCGAGGGCCGCACTCAGTCCCGTGGCAAAGGAACAAGAGGCAGAGTCTCGCCCCCTCCCGGCCGCCCGCCAGCCGTCTGCACCGCGCGCGCGGAAGACAGAGCGCGAGCTGGGTCCTGGGGATCTGCACGGCGGTGGGGGGTGGGGGGCGGCGCTCACCTTGGCTTCCTGCACAGCCTCGTCGAGCGGCAGCACTGCGTGCGCGCGGTGCTCGCGGGCGCGGTCGCACACCACGCAAATGGCGCGGCCGTCGTCCTGGCAGTAGAGCTTGAGCGGTTCGCCGTGCTGGACGCAGCCGGCCTCCGCGGGCCGGCGCTCCCCTGGCGCGGCCGCCGGCAGACTGAAGCGCCGCAGCAGCGTGGCCACCGAGGCCAGCTGCCGGTTGGGCCGCAGCTGGCCGGGGCGCACGGGCTCTCGGCACTGCGGGCAGGGCAGCGGCCCCGGCGGCGCGCGGGACGCCGCGGGGACTCCCACGCCGGGGCGCTCCCAGCAGCGCGCGATACAGGAGCGGCAGAAGCTGTGGCCGCACTCGACGGACACCGGCTCGCGGAAAAGCTCCAGGCAGATAGAGCATGTGGTCTCGCCCTGCAGCTCCGCGGCCAGTGCCAGCGCCTCGGCCCCGGCGCCGGGGTCAGTCCGCGGCCCCACCGCCGCCATGCGCTCCCTCGGCGCCCGGCGCCTCGCCGGGGGGCCCGACAGTACGCGGCTCCGAGTGGGTTGGCCGGACCCGGCCTCCGAACACCCACTGGGAGAGGAAGGGCGGGGCCGAGGCCGGGCTGGCGGAGACCGGAGCTGAGAGCCTACCCGGCCGGGAAACGAGACCCGAGTGAGCGCGTTGTGGGCGGGCCCGACCTACCTTCTCGATCCGATCCAAGTGCGGGCCAGCGCCATGCGCCCCCGCTTTGGGCCCCTCGAACACTGGCTTCAGCCTGCTGCTTCCTCGGTCCCCTGGCGCCCCCTCCCCGGCGCCTGTCCCCCCCCACCTCGCCTAGCCTCTCCGCAAGCCTCTTCAGGCCACCCCCAGCCTGACCCAGTCAGCCGTGGGAAACGGGCCTGGACAGGTGGGCGCACACACCCAGCTGGGCGCCACTCCCGAGCCCGACCTAGCACCGCCCGGCCAAGGGCCCCGCGCCCGGGCCTCAGTGTCAGGTTCCCGGAGTGCAGGTTTGCCCTGGCCCGGTGCTGAGCTAAATTTAGTGTCTGGAACGTGGCTCTTGCCACCCCCAAGCGTGGCTTTGTATCCACTTCTGTGGCTACTTCTTCACAGTTGTTCTCCCCCTTGTTTATTCTTTCCAAACTAATTCAGTCCTCTACTGTCCCTCCAGAACTGCCGGGAATATTTGCTTCTTCCACCATTCCTCATTCCCAAAGGGCACTCAGGGAGGACTTTAGACACCACCCTCCTCAGAAACCACTCTTTCAAAGTCACCAGTGACCTCAGCGATCCTAACCTAAAGGCAAACGCTCCTTCTCAGGTCTCACCTCACCTGCCCTTTCCTCTGATGCTTCCTCCTTGCTGACGCTTTCCTGGCATCTGCCAGGATGCTGTAGTCCCTGGCTCTCCTACTTTTTTCTGGCCTCCCTTGTGGTTTCCTCCTCCTCTTCCTGCACATACGCAGTTCTTGGACCTCTGTCTACACTCACTCCTGGTCTCTTCCACTTTCTTGGCTTGAAAGACCCTCTTCTTGCTGATGCCACAGTACACATCCCCTACTATTCCCGGCTCCCACATCCAACTCCCAGTAGCATGTTCTAAGGGATATCACACGCTCACCATATACACAACTGTACTTCTAATCTGCCCCTCCACCTGTTCTTCCAGAGCCTTCCCCACTCAACCCATTTAACCTCAACTTCATCCCTCCAGGTGCTCAGGCCAAACTGGGGAGTCCTCTGTGACTCCCAAGAGGAAAACATTGCACATGCTCCACCCTCAGGCCCCTGTGTGTCCTCACTCACACCCTCCACTGCACCTCATGATCACAACAGTTCTCTCCCCTTCTGTCACACTGTCCTACCCTGGCTTCTGCACCCAGCTCTGAGAACCGTCCTGTTGAAATGTTAAGGCAGATGGATTTTAAGTTCCCCTCTGCTCAAACCCTCCATTGGCTCCCACTACTTAAAATAAAAGTTGAAGACTTATATAATCCTCCAAAGGCCCCACCTGTTCTTTGACCCCACTCCCTGCACCGAGCCTCTCTACCTGCATCTCCTATCACTCTTCCCTGTTGACTCCTCTCTTCCCGCAGGGACCTCCTTGCTATTCCTGCAAAATGCCAGCAAGATCCTATTTCAGCGCCTTTGAACTGGCTTTTACCTTTACTTGGACCTCTCTTTCCCATACTTGCATGGCTCACTTCCCACCTCCTTCAAGTGTGGTTTCAAATGTCATCTGTCTCAGTGAGGCCTGCAGGGACGACACTGTTTAAAATCACCTCTTACCACACTCTGTCCTTCAACCTGGCTCTATTTTCTCTCTAACACTCTACCTCCTCTGGAATTTGAGCTGTTAGAGATGCCTGTGTCAGTTTTGTTCCGAGCTGGACCCCCAGATTTCTAGAGCAGTTCTTGTTGCCATCTGTAAGCTTTTCTTGGATTGAGCTGATTTAAATGTGGTTCAAAATTCAGATATACAGCAAAAAATGTGCCCATTGGTTATGCTCCCCGTCTCCTTCCATCCCAAGCCATCAGCTTTGCAATTCGGAATTATTTTTATACATATATTATGTAGGTCACTACACTCCCGTTCTTTTTGTTTAACAAAGGTAACCGCCTGTGCAATCTTCCTTACTTTCCTTTTTTGGCTCACAGTTCTTTTGGGGCATGGTGCCTGATGATTTCCCCTACGTTTTCCACTACTGCCTTCAGGTGTTTATTCCAGCCCTGTTTTCCCCGCCAGTGCCCCTCAGTGGAGATCCGCTCGCCCGGAGTCAGTGGAGGACTCAAACATACCTCCGGCGCTGCTGGACTGGCTTTGCAAGCATGTGGGCTGTCTCATCAGGCTCTTTGCACACTCACTGCCCATACCAGTAAGCAGCCAAGGGAACACACAGAGAACATTCCAGCAAAGTGGGGATGTAGCTCAGTGGTAGAGCGCATGCTTTGCATGTATGAGGCCCCGGGTTCGATCCCCGGCATCTCCAACGCAGGTTTGCGCTTCCCTTTTTTTTTTTTTTCTCCATACCAAGTTTCCAAACGCTGAATGTTTGCAGAGCCCTGGGAGGAAATCGGAGTTCGCCAGGATTGGTTGGAAGGGCGGCGGCGGGACCCACCCACTCCAATCCCCAGATCCTACCTTAAAACTCCCGATTAAAACACCAGAAGGTGAGCGTGCCAGTGACCTTAGGATGCTCATGTTTTCCCTTCTTTGCGTCCTGCGCTTTCTGGGAATGGAAAAAGGTTAGGCAGCTGGCAGAGCGGAGCAAGCAGAAAACAGACCTAAGTAGGAGGGGCGGTCAGGCAAGATTTGCGGAGTTTGAGGTTCCCAGTCTGCCAAGCGGCCGGACGTTGCAAATAAACCCACTTCTGTATCTGGAGCGGCAGATAACCTGAATCCTACCTTGAAGTAAGAATTTCTGAAAAAGCCAGCGGCGGGCGCCCGGCTAGCTCAGTCGGTAGAGCATGAGACTCTTAATCTCAGGGTCGTGGGTTCGAGCCCCACGTTGGGCGCTAAGCTTACTTTTTGCCCTTCGCCTTCAATTGAGGACAACTCGTTCACTTCTTGACCCCTTCGGGGACAGAGAGAGAAATTCTATTCTGGAAATTTCTTGTGTTCAGTATTGAAGTTGGCTTTTTTTCGGCTATAGCTTTGTTCTTGGATTAATTTATGATTTACTGCTAACAAAATGAATTTTATATAAGTATATGTAAATTATTAGTTTTTAAAATTGTTAAAATATGCATAATAAAACGTAGTGTTTCAGTAATTTTTACATGTACAGTTCTGTAGCCTTACACGCATTCACACAGTTGTGCAACCATTACCACCATCCATTTCCACAACTTTTTCATCAGGAAATACTAACTCCTCATTCTGTCCTTCCTCCAGCCTCTGGCAACCATCATTCTACTATCTCTATGACTACTCTCCATTATATATATCCACACGCTACGTTTTTTTAACCCTTCATTTGTCTATAAACACTTGGTTGGGTTCCTTCTGCTTTTTTGGCTTTTGTGAATAATGTGGCTATTAGCATGGTGTGCAAATACATGTTCAAGTTTTTGGTTAAACTTCTGTTCAGGATATACCTAGAAGTGGAATTGCAAAATATACGGTATTTCTTTTTTTTTTTCTTTTTTATTTTTCTTTCTAATTTTAATTCCAGTGTAACATATGGTATTTCTATGTTTAATTTTTTGAAGAATCACCATAGCATTTTCCACAGAGTTTCACAAAATGAGTCTTTAAAACATCTTTTGAGTGGGCTATAAACTGTACTGTTCAAAAATTGAACCATACATAAAAATATTCAGCAAAAAGCGTCTGTCATCTTCCCTTCTTAGGTAACAACTTTTGTACTTGTGTATATATTCTTGCACAGTCATATATCTTTTGATGCAAATATATTTCCATTTTCCTCTATTTTGTACAAAAAGATAATTTATAACTCCTATTTGAAGATCTTTCCATCTCAAGATGTAGAAAATTTTCTAAATCTTTTTTTTTTTGCAGCTGCATATTCACCTATAGTGAATATACCATAAATAGTTTATCAGATCACCTACTGATGGACATTTGTATTGTTTCCAATCTCTTGTTATTATAATAAATTCTGCAGTTAATATGTAGTGTTGTTATTTTGCACTTTTGCACTCATATCTGTGGGGCAAATTCCTGGGAGTGAGATTGCTGGGTCAGGGTTTATATGTGATTGTAACTTTATGGAAATAGACAAATCACAGGACTGTAGATCTTACAGGCTGATTTCCTATCAGCTATGAACCAGGTTGCCTATTTCTCCACTGCTTTTGTGACAATGGGCAGCTTTGACAAATCTGACATGACTCCACCCCCCTTAAAATTCCGTCACTGCTTGTCCTGCAAGATAAGATGATATCCATTGCAGGACACTGTCTGACGGGAAGAGGGACCTTCCTTTTGCCCCTCACAGGAACATACTCAGACAAAAGATTCTGAAGGTCACAGTGTCACTCTTATTTATGGCTTCTAATTCTATAGGACAACATCATTTTAAATTTTCATTTAAAACCTCATTTGAAACAGAAAATTATCTCCTGGTTTAAGCTATTTATGGCTATTTTCTAACTAGTCTAAAAATTCGCCAATATCAGCTCTTTCTTTAATAGTCCTACTCAGTTTCCCTTTACTAGAGTTGATTTCCCTTTACTAGAGTTGGCAAAGCCAGTCTCTTAGGATCTGTGAAGCATCAGGAGAAATGGTTCGACCACCATCAAATGCTGCCCTGTTTACAGTATATCACATCTGTTTGAGAGTGCAAAGTCCCCTAAATAAAAGGCAGGTCTCAGCCACATGCGGATGTCCTGGGGAATGTAAATTTGGGGCAAATAGAAAGACAAAATGTCGACCAGAGCAGCCTAATTCTGGAGGACTGCATGCTAAAGCAACAGTGGCCAAATAGATGACCCAGAATGACCTGCTCCTCCATTCTGTGTCAGGACCAACTGGATTAAAATCACTGGATATTTTGGGAAACTCTATTTACTGTCATTTGAGATGTTTAATGTCCAAGGACTAGAGAAGGTTTTTTAATATGGAAAAGAATACAAACTTGTTGTGTGATTAATATTCGATTTATCTAGTTATAAATGTTAAAGCCTAGTTTTTCTCAAGGTTTGAAGTTCAATTTACAAATAATGTTGTTTTTCTTATCAAACTAGCAATTTCTGCAACGGAACAATCACTAGGTCCTTTAACTAGTTCCTTCCCTAGTTCCTTCATGAATTGTCATTATCAAAAGGCATCATTCTGAACATCTAAGCCACTGGTGTGATATTTTATCTTAGATATTCCAGGTGACAATTATAGACTTACCTCTCTGAACCCTCACTGAGTGTGGAGGAGAAGGGGGCACTGATTAGGTCACAGCTGAAGTGCAGAGCTAGGACCTGAAAGTCGGTTGCTGCTGTAGTCTCCCTAACCACCAACTCATAGCAGTTAGAAATACCAGGTATATTGTCTACTTGCAGTCTTCTAAATGAGCCTATGTGTTCATTCATCTGTCCTTAAAACCTCCACATTGAGGTCCTACCATATTTCTCATTATCCTGGGAGTCCTCTAAGACTACAGATCCGGTGTCTTCGACACGTTTTTATATCCACCTGGAAACAGAAACAGCAGCTGGTGTGGATGGAGTCACCAGAATGCAGAGGCAAGGAGATATGGCTGTGGCTCCTTATCCTCCAAGTTCCCGGTCTTCCTCTCCTTCTTGAACTCACCAAGCACACTCCTACCTCAGAGCCTTCGAACCCTAAGCTCCCTCTCCCAAATGCTTCTTTCCAAGATCTTTGAAAGGCTGGCTCCTTCTTATTTTCCTGACTAAGCTCACTGTCACCTCTTCTGATATATCTTTCTTAGTCCTTCTCTAATGCTGTCCTCTGTTTGCTTGCCACTTTATCCGATCTCCCTCATTAATTTTCTCACAGTCCTTTTCACCCTCTGAGATAGAGCCAGTGGGGTGGGAAGTGATGGGGTTAAAGATGAAATTGGAATTGCAGAAGAGAGAAAATTGAAGCTGGATGATGGGTACTTGGCATTTCATAATACCATTATCTCTACTTTAAGTTTCCTAATAAAAATGTTTTTTTTAATAAAGCAAAAGGGAATATACTTATGAGCGAGAGATTTTAAAAAATTAGGTACATAATTTTGTACAGTAATGATGTTGACGCTCATTTGAAAAAAAAGTAAAAGATCTAGCAAAAGCTTCAGTTAAACAGAATGCTCAGTGTTAACTCATGTCCTTAAAACTATTTCCCTAGGGTACTTGGAAGTGGGGCAGTCAGAGACCTTGGGCTCCATGCATTGTCCTGGCACTTGGATTTGACCTTTTCTTTTACTCTTCACTAAAGAAAAAAAAACTGAAGGTCTCTGTACATCCTCCTGCATCCTAAGGCAGGAAATATTAGAGATGGATCCAAAGCATGAGTTGTTGCCAGGGAGCAAAGATGCTTTCAAATTGTCAGGGCAACGCTGAGAAGATAAAGAAGCCAATGTGAAGGGGCTCCCACTGATAAGCAGCTAAAATTTAAGCATCAACAAGAGAATAACAGCATTAATTGAAACAAGATGAGTCTAGGAAAGCTTTAAACCCAGAATGACAAGTTAGCATTAAGTGTAACCCAAAAGAAATATGACTCAAACCAGACAGCTTCCTGTGGAGTTTGTTGTCCCAGCCCAGCTGGTTTTTTGGTGTTAACTGTGTTGCTTTGGATTTGTTTACCGTCTCCACAAAGAACAGGGATGAAAACTCTTAGGTTAGCTGAGGCACAAACCAAAATCCTTCTGGCAGGAGTGGCTGCGTGATGGTGCTGACCTCCCAAAGTTCTGGGGCCACCAAGGAAATCGGTTTGGAGGGCTTGCAGGAGACACTCCAGCAGTAGAGAGCCTGGGTGAGGGGCATGTGCTGATTCACCTCAACTCAGTAAAACATGAAAAACGAAACAAAACAAAAACAACCCAAAAGAAATTGGATCAGCAGCAGAAGGAAAGAATTCTCCAGGTGAGGTCCAGTATTTTTCCCTTTTCACTCCTCTCCGTTTCTAAGTTCCACCGCTAGTCCCTACTAGCCTTCCTGGTTGGATGAGTTACATCTGTAAATTCTGGGAAAGTATCCAAATAAGTAGGAAAGAGCAATGACAAAGTAATGGGCATGAAATTGATTTTTTTTTTTTTAGTACCTTAAGCTGTTTTTGGTTATGCTTTGTCTGCATTTAAGATGGGTGAAACTTTAAAGGCAATGTGATTTACGACCTTGATGTTTTATTTGGCTTTCCAGTTTGATAGAAGTGCTGGGAAAGAAGTTGTTTGTCAAATGTGTTAAGTGTGCCCCGTCAGGTGTGAAAGTGCACTATCTTCCAGGCGGGAAAGCAAGCTGCACTACAGAGGTCCACAGGTGTGCCTCTCTACCGACATCTCTCAGGCCAGGAGCACTGGGCTTGGGGGTGCTCCCCCTGAGCATCGCAGGGCTGCTTCCCTGAAGCCTTCACTGCCTTTCCCCCCTTGAACTCTAGAGCCTGCTTCTGCACACTTGCAGCATCCCACAGGCTCCAGACCAACGAGCTGCAAGAAAGGCTCGGGGAGGAGGGCGGCTGGCTGAGACACCTCCGGAGAGACTGATGGTCCTTTTGACTGCTCTCTGCTGCTGAGGACACAGTGGGAGGAATGCAGGGTAGTCACCAGGTGGGTCTGCCTTAGGGGGCAGGCGGGGAGCGACAGTAGAGCGCCACTTGGAGAAGCTGAGATGGGCCCCATGAGGACAGGGGATGGGAGGCCTCAAAGCTGAGAGTGAAACCAATGAGGGTAGAAGAATTTAAACTTGCACGTGGTGTGGAGCTGCCGCCATCGCCGTTTGCTCCACCCAGCCAATCACTGACAGTCCGCGGGCAGAACCACAGTTTACCTGAATTTCGCTCGGTGCCCTGCTGCTTTTCCTCTTCTCCGTCCTTTAGCTCCCATTTCTATTGCCTTTACCCACGTTCCCTCACCTTCTGTGATGTGTCTGTGCGTCAGTGGCGTTACCTGGAAACTGGGGACAATAATGCTACGTACCTCCCAGGATGGTTAGTTTCCTTCGAGGCAGACGCCTAAAACAGGACCAGACACCATCAGCAAGGTGCGTTGTACCTTGCGCGGTCATCACCACCGCTACGATCTTCCCTGAGAATACTTTTCCCTGGCCTGACTTCCACCATATATTTCCAGCTCATGCCTGCTTGCACTTTTAGTATTTCATGTGTGGTTGCGTGACATTCCTGCCTTTTGTTGCCTTTTAACCGGTCAGGATTGTTAAGTTCTTTGAAGAAATGCTCTGAAGACACCCAACACCTTCCACAGACCTAGAGGCCTGGACTGTATTGGTTGAAGTGAACTGGTCATGAATTAGAAAAGAGAAGAGTACGTGTAAAACTGTAAAAAGTACTCATACATATATACTTATGTACATTCCAAAGGCAGATAACTAGACAAATTCACAAACTGTGAAGTAGACTGAAGCAGAAAAGAGAACGCACGACTCAAGTGTTTCCGCCCGGTTTCGAACCGGGGACCTTTCGCGTGTTAGGCGAACGTGATAACCACTACACTACGGAAACAGACACTCTCATGCCTCTTCTATGAGCCCTGTAAGACTTGTAGTCATGGGCACTGCCCGGGTCTCTCCACTCGACCTCGGGGGTAGAGCCGTTGGAACCCTTCTACGCGGGTCCTCGTAATATTGTCTAATTGCTGAGCTCGACTCATTAGTAGATCCGGAAACTAGTCACATTCAGCAACTCAAAATAAAACAGTGAATGAAAGCAGCAGACTTCGCAGCAAGGAAGGTAAATGTGGCTTTGGAGGTTTGAGACCAGATAATTCTCTCCGTTTTGTCTCTTCTAGCAAGACAGCTTGAGGGCTTCAATTTTCACCCATTTTGAGCTGGATTGACGCTAATGATCTAAAGGATTAAGGAAATGCTAAATACATTCAAAGAATACGAAATTTGAATATATTTAGTCAAAATGTAGATATAAATAAGCCAAAAATAAAATTAGTTTTATATGTTTTCAAAATGTTTTTTCTAAATTAAGTGGAATTATCTATTAAAAATAAAGAAGAAGGGCTCCTGGGTGGCTCAGTGGGTTAAAGCCTCTGGCTTCGGCTCAGGTCCTGATCTCAGGCTCGCAGGATCAAGCCCCGCAGCCGGCTCCTTGCTCAGGGAGGGAACTCTCTCTGCCTACTTGTGATCTGTCAAATAAATAAAATCTTTAAAAAAGAAATTGAATTAT
Organism: Procyon lotor; assembly: GCA_028646535.1. Classification (NCBI taxonomy): domain Eukaryota; kingdom Metazoa; phylum Chordata; class Mammalia; order Carnivora; family Procyonidae; genus Procyon; species Procyon lotor. Next base: position 124,851,598 of record CM053607.1, on the reverse strand, counting down.
CAAAATCTAAGTCAATGTTATTTAAATAAAGCTGAAAATTTTAATTTTGAAATGTAATTAAATCTTTTAAGTATTTTTCTAAAAATAAAACTAATCAATTTTAGCATTGAATGTCCAGAATTGGGATGAAGCTTAATGCATGGTATATGTAGATCTCTATATCTGCAAATGTAAGATTATTATCGATAATTTAATATTGAAAAAGATTTTTTTGGTCACCTATGCTGATTCTGGAAGACCTGCGGAGCCAGGAACAATCCTGCTGAGTTGGGATCCTTGAGTATCTTCAATTTGTAAGGCCCTCTCCACCAAACAACTGGGCAAGAGGTCGTCTTGTTCCAGTCTAGTTCTCTCATCAAGGGCACCAGGGACCTGCAGGTGGTCCAATCCATAAAGGCCTTACCACCTTTCTTTACTAGAGCATGTATGGAATTTGACTCTACAGATTTGTTACTCTTTTTTTTTTTTTTTTTTACATCTTGACTACCTTGGCCTCAGTAGAAGCTTCACTGCTAGCTTTACTCCTATTCTGACTCCTCCATCTGTCTACCCAAGGCTATCTCCCTGGAGAGTCACATTGCCATTGAGAGTTGACTCAACCTCTATCCCATCCATCTGTGGCTCCAGCAAAGACAGCTCTCCCCAAGCTTCAGATCCAAGTGTCTTGGACGTGTTTAGACATGTCCAACCTGTTCAAGACTGAACTCATTACTTATCTCTCACCCCCTACTCCACTCGTCAGTGTTAGAAGGTGGAGGAGAGTCAGTAATGTATCCTCGAGACTGAGAAGCCACGTTAAGAGGGGAAAAAAATGAAGCAAGCCACTCCGTATCGCTCATGGAGAGTTTTATTCAAGGTAACTTACTGACAGGGAGTATGAGTGGGGACAGACCATCCAGGCAGTGCTGGGCCATTAATCCCTGGATTTTATGGAAAGAGGAGTATGGTGGTGAGGTCATAGGGTAGTTATCTAAAGTGGGGGCATCTGTGTGCCAAAGGATCTCTACTAGTTACCTAAAGTGGTGCCTTCTGTGTGCCACTTTAGGGAAGATCAGAACAAACCTTCCCAATTCTGTGTCATGGCATACATTAACCTTCATGGGCCTGGAAAATGTAGTGGGAGGGAGGTCACTGCCGCCGCTTGAAGAGGATGGAGGGCCAAAAGGTGGGTCAGTGTTGTCCCTACTTCTGCACTCAGTCTTTGATTTCTGTTACTAAAGCATCTAAAGCAGAACCCAGGGAGCCCCCTCTCCTGCCTGGGTATAAACCATGCACCTAGCTCCTTCACTCCCTTCTTCCAACTGACAGCTGCCTCCCCACTGCTGTGCTAGCTGCTTCCTGTGTATCTCCAGTTCTCTCTGACTCAGTCTCATTCCCATCACATGTTCTGCTCATTGTTCCTGAAGGAATCCTTCTGAAATGTAAATCAGAGAGAGTCCTACCTCCGTGGCCACCATCGCCAAGGAGGAGAAAGAACAAAAATCCTACTTTCCTTGAGTTTGCTCAATGTCTGAACTGATCTACGCTGGACTCTTTTGTGTTAAGAGCAGCAGATCACTTACTGGAGGGGATTCCGAATTGGGCCTGGCTGGAGGGGCAACCGTGGAAGCAGGGGAGGGGAAAGAGAAGCAGGAATTGTAGCAAAAAGCTCCATTTGGGGATGCCCCTAGCTTGTTGGGAGACGGCAAGGCAATGAGAAGTTTGTCCACATTGGTTTCCTGTTAATGAAAGCCAGGATCTTTTAGGATGTTTTCCATTTCCAGGGAAGAAGGTTAAAAAAATAAAAATAAAAAAAGCCCTGAAACTAAAATTTGCAAACGAATCCACAAGTATTTGTGCAAGAGAAAATGTCAAAGCTGAAACTTCTGGGACATAAGCCTATTTAGACCCATTTATTCCAAGTTAAGACCATATAGTAACAGTTTCGCATGAGCAAGTTAGGCCTGCCTGTACCAGCAAATCCGCGTATTTTACAAACTTTAACCAATTCCTGTCCAGACTGCCCTTATATGGTGTCATCCTAAACTTTCCCTAATTCCCGTCTTCGACACACTTCTCAAGACCGAAGGCGTTTCAGTCCTTTGCTTAGCAAGTAAAATAAAGCAGCTTTACAGCTCCAATAGGCTTCTCCTGCGGTCTGACGTGTATTGAGGGAGACTTCTACATACGGAAACCAGAAAATGGGCTGAATTTACAGGACTAAAAAAAGCAGTTCGACTGAAGTTAAGGAAGAATTTCCTGACAAGACCAGCACACTGAGGATGTTCTTGCTAGGGTGCTCCAAAATAAAGGATATTTTTACATTCCCCTCTGTGTAGGGGCAACAGTTTACAAAAAGATGGACCCTTAAAAAGAGGAATACACTGAAGAGGAGGGTCTCAGATTACAAGGAGCTCTCTTTTCTCCCCGGAAAAAGACCCCGCGGCGGCGGCGAGAGCGCGAGAATGCCCAGCCTAAGTCACCCAGTAAAGTGGTCGGGAATCCGGCGGCCGTTGGGTCTCCCGCAGCTTCCGGAAGCCCCGCCGCACCCTCCCCTGCTGCGCGCCGCGGACACCGGGTGGCCAGTCCTGGTCAATAGAAGGCGCCCAATCCGCGTTGACTGCGGGCAGGTGAATTTCAGGGAGCGGAACGGTGGTCCGAGGAGCAGGCCCTGCGGTGAACTTGTCCCCAGGCAGCACCGACCGCACCCGGCCCTAGAACTGGGAGCAGTCTCCTGTTGGGCTACCGGCAACCACCTGTCTAGTTCCCGCGCGCCGCCCCAGGGACGTCGAGTTCTACTAGTTACGGATCTGGAGAGAACCTCGTTACTTGACCGCTTCAAAAGTTCCTTTTTCCTCTTTTTTTTCAAAAGATCCCGCGCCCAACGTGGGGCTCGAACCCACGACCCTGAGATTAAGAGTCTCATGCTCTACCGACTGAGCTAGCCGGGCACTTGCATTTTCTTCTTGCTCTATCCCAGAAGACTGAAATACCCATGCAGTGCTCCTCCTCCTTGAAAAGCAACTGTGCAAATAAGGAACTGTGTGTGAATACTGTGTGTCTGACTGTCCTGGTGACTAGGGCTGGAGGAGCCGAAGACAATGCTCCCCCAACCCGGGAGAGGAGGCTCTGAAGGCTCTTGCAGGGGAAGAGCGAGAGATTAGCTGAGGAGCGAGAACTGAATTTACATTGGAGCATTTATGGAGGGCGCGCTGTAAGCTCCGTCCGTTGCTGTCCCGTTTTACTGCCTGTCTCCAACAAGAAAAACAGGGAGACAAACACGTCCTCCCTTCTGTATGACCCCAACCCTCCCCTCTTTGGGACGCAGGAGAGGCGCGGAAGAAGTGACCGTAGAAATGAAACGCAGGCCAAAGGGAAAAAAAAAATTGTTTCCGCCCGGTTTCGAACCGGGGACCTTTCGCGTGTGAGGCGAACGTGATAACCACTACACTACGGAAACCGACGCGGGCTAACCTCACAAACACCACCCTGAAGCTACACAGAGCCGGGAATGACCACATCGTGCGAAGCTGGAGCTCCAAGCCGCGTTAATGAAAGCCAGGGCTGAGCTGTTTTCAGGGCTCGTGGCCACACTTCCCTGGGACTGCCTCATATGGTTGCTTACCCACGAGAATTACTGTTTGTGGCGTGTTCGGCCACCCTTCTGAGGAAGGAGGCTTCCTCCGGGAGTGTCCCCACTAGCGGCAAAGCGCCTCCAGGACAGGGTGAGTTGTGCGCGCGCAGCCGGGCATCCTGCAGCGGCCGGCGCTCCCTAGGATGTCTGCACGTGAAGGATGCTCCTGTCACTGTCCTTGCAGGTTTTCCTCTCTTGCTTTATTAAAGTACAAATTTTCCAGAAGCCTCAGGTATTATTTCGATCGCACCAAAGATCTGTTTGACGGAGATGCTCTGCGTCCCAAAGTGGCATCTTTAGTAATATAGTTCTGCAGCCTGCATGGAAATCTCTCGGGTACAATGAATACCACAAACCCAGTTTGGGGCCCTGCTCTTAGACTGGGACGCGCGCAGACAGACCTCGAGGTAGTGTGGGCACGGAGCGCGCGTGGTGCCCAGCTCCGACATGTCGAATGAACCGATGGCCCTGAACTCACTGTGCTAACTGCTTTAAATTATAGTAACTCTAATTTCACAAAGCCCTCTGATAGGGACGATTGCCCTTATTTTATATGAGTAAATACAGGACAATACTGTTATCAAATACATCTAACACCCCCCTTACTAGTGGTATAGTCTACACTTCCAGCACTTTGCTTTTCTTCCCTCACAATACATCTTGAAGAGGATTCTCTTTTTACAGCTAGAGTAACTGTGTGACACTGTGTGAAAGTTCACGTAATGATTTCACTCTTCCTTTACGGATGGGCAGTTAGAAAAGTTCGCTTAAACGATACGACAGTGAGCAGGTGGCAGTTTCTCAAATGCGTGTGGAAAAGCCAACTACAATGGGGGAGGATAGGCCAGGACTCAGGTCCCCGCCCCGAGCCGTCTCCGAGGAACTCTGAGTTCCTAAACAACAAAGTCCGCGGGCCTAGAAGGGCCGGAAGTACTTGAGGACGCTCACCGGGACCCGCCCCTCCGCTTCCGGCATCGGCTGTGGGGAGTCCCTGGTCCAGTCCTCCGTGTTCGGTTAGTAGGATGGCGCCGGGCCGACGCGGTCACGGCACCGAGAGCGGACGGCCGCTAAGGGCTTCCACCGTTCCCCGAAGTTTATTCCCAGTGGCGGGGGATGGGGGAGGCCGGTTCTTCCGGGTCGTCCGCGTTCCCTGCTCCTTCGTATTACAGAGACGTGGGCCTCCATCGTTCTAGCCCTCCTGCCCTGTTCCCGTGTGCCTGCTAGAGCGTCTCCTCGCCGTTTCCTGTCGCCCAGGGGCCCGGGAGGAAAGAAGGGGGCGTAGCGCTACCGCGGAGGGAACTCGCGAGCTTAGGAGACTCGCAGACACCGGAAGTGTTGGAAGGAAGGCCGGAAGTGAGGGGGCGGAGCCAGGAAGTGAGGAGGGGCGGGGGTTTATGAGGAGGCCAAGGGAGCGTTGGGACAGATTTGCACTCAGGGCCACCTGAGGGACTTGGCTGTAGCGCTCAGCTCTGTCCCCTCCCCTCGCAGAGACACGGTTGTCGTCTAGGAGTAGGGAACTTTGTGTGGAGGGGTGGGTTGTCGGGAAGACCTTCCTCTGCGCTTGAGGCAAGGTGTGGAGAGGCGGGGTGGGGGTGGGGCCGGGTCGTCAGGGCGTCTGAGAAGGAAGACCCCCGCCCCCCGCCCCCCCACCGCCCATCTACACTGGCTGACTGGACACTAAGATGGCTGCCGTTGCCATGGCACCCAACCCTGTGCAGACCCTTCAGGAGGAGGCGGTGTGCGCCATCTGCCTCGATTACTTCACGGACCCCGTGTCCATCGGCTGCGGGCACAACTTCTGCCGAGTGTGTGTAACCCAGTTGTGGGGAGGGGAGGATGAGGAGGACAGAGACGAGTTGGACCGGGAGGAGGAAGAGGAGGACGGAGAGGAGGAGGAAGTGGAGGCTGTGGGGGCCGGTGGGGGGTGGGACACCCCCATGCGGGATGAAGACTATGAGGGCGACATGGAGGAGGAGGTCGAGGAGGAAGAGGAGGGTGTGTTCTGGACCAGTGGCATGGGAGGGTCCAACTGGGACAACATGGACTACGTGTGGGAGGAGGAGGACGAGGAGGAAGATTTGGACTACTACTTGGGGGACATGGAGGAGGACTTAAGAGGGGAGGATGAGGAGGACGAGGAGGAAGTGTTGGAGGAGGACGAGGAAGAGGAGCTAGACCCAGTCACCCCACTGCCCCCGCCTCCAGCCCCTCGGAGGTGCTTCACCTGCCCCCAGTGCCGAAAGAGCTTTCCCAGGCGGAGTTTCCGCCCCAACCTGCAGCTGGCCAACATGGTCCAGGTGATTCGACAGATGCACCCAACTCCTGGTCGAGGGAGCCGTGGGAGCGAGCAGGGCATTTGTCCCAAACACCAGGAAGCCCTGAAGCTCTTCTGCGAGGTGGACGAAGAGGCCATCTGTGTGGTGTGCCGAGAATCCAGGAGCCACAAACAGCACAGCGTGGTGCCGTTGGAGGAGGTGGTGCAGGAGTATAAGGTGAGAGAAGTAGAAGATGGGAGTTTAGTGGGGGTGGAGAGGAAGTAAGAGGAGCTGGGAAAAGGAAACATGTCCCCTCCTAACCCCAGAACTTCATGCACTGGCGAGCTGATTCTCCTTAGCACTTACTGGCATCAAGGTGGGTTAGACTGAGAAGGATCCTGCACACAGACAAAGCAGAACAGTGAAGAAGACCAGGAAGATTGGCTTCCTCCAAAGAATTGGGCAAAACCCGGGTGATACCATATCATTGGGTTGCATCTCTTGGGGAAAGCACTGCTGTTTCCCACTTCAGCGTCTCTAAGTGTAGGAGTGAGGTGACAGGCCCCTCAGGCTTTACCAGCAGTCTCCTTTTCCTCTGGGTGAGTCTTCACTCTGTCCTTGACTCGGACCCCTAGAGTTGGGAAGGACTTGGGGCCTCAAGGAAAAAGAGAGTGCCTTAAGGAGCAGGAATGTAGAAATGATTACTAGTGTCAGACCCAGGTACTCTGCACTTGACGTTTAATGGGTTTCTCACCTACCCCATGATATGGCTTGTTTCTCCTTATGGACTTTTGCTGGATCTGCATCAGTCTAATGTACTGACCAGAACTTACCTTTCCTGAGAATGCAGGAAAAAGGGAGAGGCTTCTAAGTCAGAAGACCGGGCTCTGCACTTGTGAATATTCACTCAGGCATCTCTGAAAGTTTTGGAACTCTAATTTCTCCAGGATTAAAGTTAATATTTACTGAACACTTAACTTACTATGTACACCAGACACTGTACTAAGCACTTTTCATGGACTCTCTCATTTAAAACTCAAAAACCAATCGTGTAAGTTTGATATGTTTTCTATCCCTGTTTTACAGATTAGGACACAGAGATTTAAGTAATATACACAGGGCCACACAGCTACTGGCAAGTGATGGACACGGTTATGATCCCCCTCCCCTGCGCCCCTGCATATTGTTAACAGTGTCACCGCCATTTAGATGTCTTTTTAGTTTGGCTTTCTTGACATGTGACTTCTTGAGTTCTGATTCGAGTTTCGTTAATACTTTGCACCTACTTCTGATCCTCAGTCTTTTGGAATATAAGTGAAGATTTGTCTGTGAGACAGCCAGCACAAATAGCACTACTGAGTGAAAGCCGGGATGGGTTTGAAATAGTGGGACCAGGAGGAAGAGGGGGAAGCTCCTATGTGATCTGTGTGGAACTTTTTTTTTTTTTTAAGATTTTTATTGTTTGACAGAGAGACACAGTGAGAGAGGGAACACAAGCAGGGGGAGTGCGAGAGGGAGAGGCAGGCTTCCGGCCGAGCAGAGAGGCTGATGTGGGGCTGGATCCTAGGACTGTGGGATTATGACCCAAGCCGAAGGCAGATGCTTAACGACTGAGCCACCCAGGCGCCCCTGTGCAGAACTTTTTTGTCTCATGACCCATGTTTTCATATCTTCTCATGCAGTAACCTCACTTAAGTAATCTTTTATCATTACCCTAATTTTAGAGTAACAAATCTAGAGCCTCTCAGCTATGAGTAGTACAGCTAAGACAAACTTAACATCCTTTCATGACAAGTAACTGTTTTTTCCACACAGTGATTGTCCCAATTACTGGGGGAGTTTTCAAAAGTACACTGGGTCCTACCACTCGAGATTCTGAGTCAGAGACAGGGAGAATATCAGAATATCTTTACGAAGGCCCAGTGTGGCATGGGAATCACTGCATTGGTAACATCACCTGTTTTTTAGGCCCTGCGTTGTTGGGGGAGGTTGTGATCTCCCTTTGTCCTTTTTTACCTCTTTTGGGGGGGGGGGGGCATCTCCTAGTTAACCATACACATCAATGGGCAGTCAGTTTGTTAACTGAATCTTGGGGTGGACTATTCATGGGCATTCCACCTCTTCTCCACCCTCCTCCTACAGGACTCTTCTGAAGAGCTTCTGAAACTGGATTTTAATTTGTGTTAGCCACATCTGTTGTATGCCAGCCCAGTAGGGCTCTGCAGTTTGAGGAGGCCACATAGATGCAAATAATCTGCCATTAACTGATCAGCAAATGTAAATACATAAGTTTTATTATATAGAACTAATTTGAGTGATTCCTTTTCTAACTTACAGGCTATTTTATAGGCAGGTAGTTTATCCCTTTCAAATATGTACATTAACCAGCACTAGCTTGGAGCAGTGTTGCTTTGTAGAAATATTTCTTTATTGAATAGGTAATAATACAAATGATGTTTAAATAAAACTCCTAAAAAGTTGAGAGCCTTTGATAATTTCTTTTAGGTAGTACTCTGTTTGGATTTGTGCTTATGAGTTTTTTGTCAGTTATTTAGGAAAAATATTAAATGGGAAATTTAAGCATCATAAATTCTGAATAGAATTGGAGAAAAGTAGAGGGTAATATCAAAAGACAAAATATTTTGTAGTTTATGCTACTTTCATGTTAGGGATTGCTTGTAATATTTTTAACATAGTTTTTTCTACAGCCACTTATCCTGTGCAACAACTACCTTTTGTACTCTGGGTCAGTAACCTCTTTAGTTCAAGGGTCATTATCAGGTTGTCATTGGCAGCTTAGACATAGAGAATACTAGATAACAGTTACTGATCTTTGGTACATGCCAGATACTGTGTGAAGCATACTGTCCATTAGGTAGATTCTGTTATTCCCAATTCCCATGGGAGGTGAAGAAACTGAAAGTGTGGCTTGCATCAGGTCACCTGGTTACATTCAGATTTAGATTGGAGTCTGAGCTTGAGCTCTTCTGCCCTGTACTGCCTCTCAAGAAAAGGAAGGAGAAAGGCAGAAGTAATAGGAGACCTTAAAAAGGAAAGAAAACAGGTTGGGCCCATCTCTGGTCTCTAACAGCCTTTTAAAGAAGAAGATTCTGTTATAAGTGATTGGAACATAGAGCTCAATGCATATTGACTGTGAAGGTTAAAACCTTAGGAAGAGAGGGTTTTTGCTTTCCATTTAGTAAGTGAGTGAGAGAGAAATGGACAGAGAGGCATAGAAATTAAGTAGGGCCCTTGCCCCAAGGAGCCCCTGTGCCCTGAGGGAGGCATACTTAAAAATCATTACAGTGCTTCAGAAGTACTATAAATGTTGTATTCATATTCCTTGAGTTGACAGAGAAGTTGGGGGCAGGGAGGATCTGGATCTTTAGCACAGGGACAAAATCGTCAGAGAAGTTTTTAGAGATGAAAGTTAAAAGGAAGATTGCTTATGAGGGGGAAGGAACCATGGCAGGAACCCAAAGGTTTGTCATATGGAAGGACTTCATGTGTTGAGGCCTTCAGGCCAGGTCCACCCCAATTCCAAGTATGGGGCTCTGTAGTCCTCAGGATCCTACTTTTAGAGGATACGCACAGGGCTTCTGTACATGAGTGCAGGCAGAGTGTTGGAGGACTTTGTCATCATCTGAAGAGAAGATGGGGGAGGAAGGGAGTATGATGCTTATTTGATACCTGTGGTGGGGATCAGGCTTTGGGCCCCAAAGCATTGCAGGGAGGATGGGGGAAGCGGGCACTGAAAGCAGGTGCCTCTCCCATCCCAGGCCTCTAACCTTCCTTTCCCATTCCTTCAGGCCAAACTGCAGGGGCATGTGGAACCACTGAGGAAGCACCTAGAGGCTGTGCAGAAGATGAAAGCCAAGGAGGAGAGGCGGGTGACAGAGCTGAAGGTGCGTGAATGTCTTTGATAGGGCTGAATGGCTCTGTGGTCAGGGCAGGGAAGACAGGCTGCCCACTCTCAAAAGTGGTGACTAGTTTCCTTGAAGAGGGGCAGCCGAGGCCTGGGAGAGAAGTAGACACATTCTCAGGATCTGGAAGAGAGGGGCTTCAGACGGTAGGGGGTGTGTTTATTCCTAGGTTCCAAAATGGAGTGGAAGCAGGCCTGGTGAGGAGAGGTTGGGTCCCTGGCCCGGGGCTGCAAAGCAGGCTTACCACCCAGACACCTCGCTCCAGGCGTAGTGCCCACCACACCGGATAGCACAGAGGGCAGAAGTGAGCAAAGAAAATCCACATAACAGCCATCAGAGAAGCCCCAGTTCTCAGAGAGATGGCAGAGCTGCCTCGAGCAGGAGAGGGGGGCCAGGGTGTTTAATGGAGGATAGGAATTTGTGACTGTTAGCATGGCAGAGACTTAAGTCTTTTCTAGCCCAGTGTTTCTCAGGTGTTCTTCATGATTGATCACCCCTCCCCAAAGAGTATTTTTAGATATTTTTCCTCTAATATCAACCCCTCACCCCCAACTCTGTACCTGTTTTTTAAGGTCGGCAGGCACTTAGAATGGCTTGGAACTGAGTTTTGGAGACCAAGCCAGGAAATCCTTCTTGTCTGACCTCTTCCCTCGTCTCTCCCGTGCCTACCACCCTGGCCAGTGAGGGGTCTTGCAACTTCCCAGGGCTTGTACTTAGTTTTTGCCACCTACACATTAGGGACTCTGTTGCTGGCAACTGCCAGGCACCAAGTAGTGGAATCTGAGTCCGGGAGTCAAGGAGTCCTCTTGCCTTTAGCCAGATGCTCAGATTGTAACTTCTGGGGTCCTGACCATCATCCAGAGAGATGATGTCAGGATCTGAGTGTCTCTGGGACAGAGGGTGAAACTGACTTCCTTCACTCACACAGTCAGTCAGAACTTCCTTTCCCCTCTTTGACCTGTTATTCTTTGTCCCGAGAATGTCTCTAGCTGATAGGTGGAACATGCCCACTGTCTGGGAGTCCCCAGCCCAGGCAAACGGGGTGAGAGTGGGCAGAAGTTTTTCTCTCATTATATATAGAAGTACCTACACAATGATGCCCATGATTTTGCCTCTTGGCTTTTAAAGCGTAAAAATATTTGGCCTTTTACAGAAGTTTGCTAGACTCCTGATCTAGAAGGATTAGGTGACTTTTCTAAGGTCATTAGTGGTATAGTCAAGGCCCTAACTTCATATCTTGATTCCTGAACTTTTTATTCATTCATTTCAAAAGATTCTTACTAAGGGTTGGTGCTCTTCCAGGGTCTGAGGATCTTGTGGCAAACAGAGATTACGCAGTGGTGGAAAAGGATGTTAAAAGATACTTCAGTGTAAACATAACATTTTAAATTAAGATTAATGCCCTGTTATACAGTGATGGTTATGGGGGTGGTCCTGATTTAGATCTGAAGGGGAGGGAAGCCTTCTCTCCAGGAATATCTTTAAGCTTAGACCTGAAGAATGAACCAAGGTAGATAGCTGGGGTGGAGATAAGTTGCAGGCAGAAGTTGTTGCCTTTGAGACCAGTGTGCTGGGGGTGTGGGAGTGGTGCCTGGTAAGGGTGGGAGGTGGGGAAGGGGACAGGGGCCTCTTTCCATTTGGGATGTAGGGCTCCGTTACCTTGGATTGTGGGGCAGCAGTTGCAAAATTGGAAGTTTATGTTTCTGTGTGTTGAGGTGGTATCCACCATCCCCTTTGCATCATCCCAGAGCCAGATGAAGTCAGAGCTGGCAGCTGTGGCCTCGGAGTTCGGGCGGCTGACACGGTTTCTGGCTGAAGAGCAGGCAGGGTTGGAGCGGCGCCTCCGAGAGATGCACGAAGCCCAGCTAGGGCGTGCAGGAGCAGCGGCCAGCCGCCTGGCGGAGCAGGCTGCCCAGCTGAGCCGCCTGCTGGCCGAGGCCCAGGAGCGGAGCCAGCAGGGGGGCCTGCGGCTGCTCCAGGTGAGCAGTGTCCCCTTTCTTATCACCCCCTCCCCCCCAAACCCCTATTCGCTGTGTCAGGCAGTGCTTACCAAACGTCTGTTGAGAGCTCCCTCTCTTCTCATTGAGAGGAGCCCACAGTGATTTAACCTAAGACCAAAAGATTTTTTGAGGCTGGGGACAGAGTTAATACCAAATGTGGTGTGCGTGTGATTATACCCAGTGAAAAGAAAGAAGATTCCGTTGTAGAATGAGGGTTTTAAAGGAGAGCGGAGGAAAGAAGTTTTGACAGAGATATCCTGAAAAAGATGACCAGATCATGATGTGAAAATTCTTTTACTGGGGTTGAAAATTCTGTTATTGGTCTCATAATAGGATGAGAGAATTAGGTGTGCTGAGGATAGGGATGATTGAGATAGACACACGCTTATTGAGGGCCTTGAGGGTGCTTTTTCTTACTCCCTGTTCAAGTTCAGTCCTTTCTCTGGCTGGAATCAGATTGGGAGAAAGGAGCTGTCTCTGTGCAGCTGACTCTCTCTTTGTCTCTTTTTCCCTCTCCCTCTTTTTGTTTCTGTTATTCCCAGGACATCAAGGAGACTTTCAATAGGTGTGTTGCCACCCTTTTCCTCTGTGACCCAGTGGCATCTGGTTCCCCATCCCTACCTCTCTTGGATATCCCGCTCCTTTCCTTCCTTCCCCAGGACCTGAGTTTCTGCCTCCTGGACCCTCCTCTCCTTCCCCTCAGCTTTTGCTCTTCCCTCTGGGAATATCATGGTCCCACCCCCTGCCCGGTCCCCTTCCTCCAGGTGTGAAGAGGTACAGCTGCAGCCCCCAGAGGTCTGGTCCCCTGACCCGTGTCAACCCCATAGCCATGACTTCTTGACAGATGCCATCGTGAGGAAAATGAGCCGGATGTTCTGTCAGGCTGCCCGAGGTAGGGAGGTCACCTGTCCGACCTTCCTTTGCCTTTCCCTTTACAGATCTAAGATTGGGTTCTGAGGGGAAGTTGGGCCTGGGGGGAAAGATTGGGGCTGAGGTGGAGCAGGATACAGGTAGGCTGCTTGGGGCTTCAAGCCAAGAGTAGCTTTTGTCCTAGACCAGGTAGATGGGGGGGGGGGGGGGAAGGAGGAGGGGTGGCGGGTAGCAAGAAGAGCCAGGGCCAGAGGTTAGACCTGTCCAGTGTCCTGGAAACAAGAATGGGGAAAAGAAGTGGAGGCCATACGAACTCAAGTCTGCCTCTAGGATGGGGTGGGGTGAGGACACGTGGAAGGCTGTGAGGGAGGGAGGCAAAGTGGGGGCAGCAGGAAAGCCTACTGATGGGGAATAAGTTGTTCCAGCTCTGGCGTATTTGTCCTCCCCCCTCCCAAGTGGACCTGACGTTGGACCCTGACACGGCTCACCCGGCTCTGATGCTGTCCCCTGACCGCCGGGGGGTCCGCCTTGCAGAGCGGCGGCAGGAGGTTGCTGACCATTCCAAGCGTTTCTCAGCCGACTGCTGCGTATTGGGGGCCCAAGGCTTCCGCTCTGGCCGGCACTACTGGGAGGTAGAGGTGGGCGGGCGGCGGGGTTGGGCGGTTGGCGCTGCCCGTGAATCGACCCATCATAAGGAGAAGGTGGGCTCTGGGGGGTCCTCCGTGGGCAGTGGGGATGCCAGCTCCTCGCGCCATCACCATCGCCGCCGCCGGCTCCACCTACCCCAACAGCCCCTGCTCCAGAGGGAAGTGTGGTGTGTGGGCACCAACGGCAAACGCTACCAGGCACAGAGCTCAACGGAGCAGACACTGCTGAGCCCAAGTGAGAAACCACGGCGCTTTGGCGTGTACCTGGACTATGAGGCTGGGCGCCTGGGCTTCTACAATGCGGAGACTCTAGCCCACGTGCATACCTTCTCAGCTGCTTTCCTGGGCGAGCGTGTCTTCCCTTTCTTTCGGGTGCTCTCCAAGGGCACCCGTATCAAGCTCTGCCCTTGATTAGCCTGCCACCCGCAGGGGCCCCTCTGGTTAGCACTTGGGGGGCGGGTGGTGGTGGAGGGTGGCCCGTTAAGTTTGGGGGCTCAAAGGCTCCTTCCACTGTTTGTTGCTTCCTGCTCTGCTCCCCTTTGACCCAGGCCCACTTCTCCCTCTAGGAGCCTAAAGAACCCTCCTGGCCTGCAGCTCAGCCTTCTCTCACCTGCAATGTCTGTCCAACAGGTCTGCATGGGTCCCTGATGAGAACAGCTGCCTGGTTTTCCTTCCCTCTGTCCACCCAAGGGTCTGAGTTTGAGTAGGGGATGAGGGGAGCTTTAACTCCATTACTTAACTTCCCTTTCCCTGCCCCTGCTCTTCAACCTTGTCAGTTCCCAGGCTGGGGTACTTGGGCAAGACCCATTCCATTTTCTGATGCAAGTTTTAGCTAAGGGATTTGGAAGCTTTTTTGGGGGAGGCAGGTTGGGCGAAAGGGTAGAGCTGGGTAATGTATGTCTACTCTCCAGGGGAAGTAGGAGGGATTCTAAATGCCTTCCATCCCCAATTTCTACCTCCATAGACTGGCCAGAATTTAGCTTGAGAGCTCTGGAATGGTTGACATGATTGAGACTATATATACCATTATATCACCCAATAAATTATTTTCTCCCCCTTCCTTTTTTCCAGCATTGAAACTAGGAGTAAAGCTCACCCCACCCAACCCCTCCAGGTCTTTTCACTGCCAGGCTCCTTTCCCCTTTGTTCAGTGGAGTTCCTTGTGTCAGTTTCCAGCCTCCTCATGTCTTTAGTTCTCTCCATTTGGTGAGCCCTGACCAGGAGCCTGGGGACAGGGGTTTGGATCCCCAGAAGAGCCTTGGGTATAATCTATTTTTCTAGTAACCCCTTGCCTTCTGTCACTTGTCAGCTTTTGTCCTCTACTTTCATGGCAGAGGTCAATTTATGTTCCTGGGGAAAAGGGAAGATGGGTTGTGTTGTGGAAATAAAAAGTTTATTTGCTTCTTTTGTGGAGTCTTTTACTTTAGATGAGCAAAAATAGGATGAGACAAAATCTCCATAGTAAGCTAGGTCTAATGCGATGCCGAAGAACCGAGGACTGTACCTTCCTGTGATAACATGCCTTTTGCACTCAACACATTTGGTGAGCCCTTTCCCAAGTGTGATCTTATTGTCAGCCCCATTTGAATGACCTACAGTATTTTTTATTGGCACACTCTTCAGGATGTACTTGATTATTTGCTACTTTGTATAGATCACTGCTTTGAGGCTTTCTGACTATGGTTTTCCCAAGAATCTTCACATTTCCAAAGTCTCTCTGTGTGATTTTACCTAGCTGAGATACCATAAAAGCCAGAGGTGTCTCATTATGAGTTGGTAGAAAATGAAATGGAAAATTTGTACAGGTCACATCAACATGCTCCATGTTACTTATCCACCATTTGAGAAAGCCAGCTGTAACTATACTGACACCTGTAGACAACTCCGTACAATTTTCAATGTCCAACAATGGAAGGAATAAAATTATTAAGCAGCAGTTCTTCTAGTGAGAGTTGTTTGATCATAGATGAAGGATTCGAAAATTTCCAACAAAAAGAACCAACTCAACAGCCTACACTAACCTGGAGTTTCATGAGTATTTTGTTTTATAGTACTACTTTGAGGAATGACCTAATTAGGAATGACCTAACGCCTCAAACATTTATGTTAGAAACTAGAATTGAGGTTTTACTATCCCTGAAGAACATATGCTCCAGACTTAAGGGAGGCCTAGAGGATCTATACCTAAGACACAGGATATTGTGACACAGCATTACAAAAAGTAGCTCTTTTGCTTATCAGAAAAGACACTTTCTAAAAGTCAGAAAACCAATGTTTTATTCCTAAAGCTCTGCCATATTTCTAGCGGGTGCCGATGGTCACCTGCCACACACGCACCAGGTTGTCCGTGTAGCCAGCAAACAGAGTCTGCAAGGGAGAAAGGACAGCAAGAGGTCATGTCAGAGCCACAAAATTCTACATTTCTAGATGGCCTTTCTTTTAAGATTACTAGTCTTCTAACCACCAGGTTGTAGGTGGTATGTATTCCTAGAGAAGGCAACAGCTGGTATTAAGGATTCACTTTTGAAAAATGGTTAAGTAATCTAAGATGTTAATTGAAGGCAGGTCATCACTGACTACTAGATCAATTTACCTTCCAATGGGAACAAGTACTCTATTCACTGGCACAGCTAATCTGGTCCTCCCAAATCACCCCGACAAATTTTGTCATTTTATGTCAAGATACACCAAGGACATAAAAAGAGAGAGAAAAGGTAGAAACCAAGTCACTTACGAGAGACCTACTTACCTGGCCATCAGCAGACCAGGCCAGAGAGGTACACTGGGGTGGCTCTGCCTTGCTGCTCGTACTGATAACTTCTTGCTTTAGTTCATCTACAATGATCTTGCCTTCCAAGTCCTAAGGGAAGGGAAAAAATCAGGTTAAGGAGGGACTCTGCTACAGGAATCTCTGGGGGCATGGGTAGAGGCTGAAGATATTGCTGAACAACCTAAAAATGCACAGGACTGCTGCTCTTCCTCCCCACCAGAACAATCTAGACCAACATGTCATTTGTACTAAGGCTGAGTAAGCTGTAATTTGCCATCCCCTTTAGTAGGCAAATGTCTGCCACCACTGTAAATTCCAATCGTGGGAAGCTGTTAACTTGCTCTTCCTGGATCTCCACTGATAGACCCCATGGTTAGCAGTTCAAGAAGCCTGAATCCCATCAGTGACACATCAGGAAATCACAACATTGTTAGGGCTCAGAGTACAGCCAGGTGCTCAGTCTTAACTCTAGCCCACACTCACCCAGATCTTGATGCTGGGGCCTGTGGCAGCACAGAGCCAGTATCGGTTAGGACTGAAGCACAAGGCGTTGATGATATCCCCACCATCAAGTGTATAAAGGTGCTTGCCTTCGTTGAGATCCCACAGCATGGCCTGGCCGTCCTAGGAAGATAAGGAAGGTGAGTCAAAGCAGTATGAAACCTATTCCAGATGTTAATCTCAATAGTCTCAAAATTCTGTCCCTCTCCCCACAAATGTCCCAAAAGCTAATGATTCAAATACCAGTATTTATGAGTGCCTTTCCTTTAATCCAGGGAACCTCACCAACCTTGCAACATCTGACAACTTCTAAATAAATCAATCAGTTCTGAAAACTGAAACCTACTAATCAATAGCTTCAAAAAAAAAATCAGCTTTACTGAAAACAATTTTTTTCCCCAAACAGTATTCCTTATTTATGTCATTTCTAGAAAGCAATCTTAAGAAATATTTATTCTTGGATTGCTATTTCATTATCGTTAAGTATTCTTTCAAAAAACACTGTCCCCCACTGAGTAGTAACTCCCAGTTCCTGAATACCTTCCCACCAGAAGCACAGAGGGATCCATCTGGAGAGACAGTCACAGTGTTCAGATAGCCCGTGTGGCCGATGTGATTGGTCTTCAGCTTGCAGTTTGCCAAGTTCCATACCTATGTTTGGGAGGTTAGGGGGTAACAGGTGAAGACCCTGGCTCTGAATCCACTGGGTTAGGAGGGCTCAAGATACAAAGGGATGGCACCTTATTTAAAAGTGCTCAAGGACAAGGTGGCCATTTTTCAGTCTATCAGTAACAAAAAGGTTCAAAGAACCTCTGGGTAACCCAAAAACAATTAAGATTAAAAAAAGATAACAAATGAAAAAAAAAAAAGGTAACAAATGTTCTGTGTTACTTTATGAGGGATACTGGGCTTAATTAGCTACCTCAGAGCAAGTATCAAAAATTAATGTATTTAGAAAACAGCAATAGGAAAAGCCAACTGAGGAACAAAGCTTTCAATGTTAAGAGCCTCTGACCATCTGGGAGGCAGTAGGAGCACACTCTGGCTGGTAAAGGTCCTACCTACACCCTGGTTCCAGGCTTACCTTGACCAGCTTGTCCCAGCCACAGGAGACAATAATAGGATTGCTGCTATTGGGTGAAAACCGAACACAAGACACCCACTCCGAATGGCTCTCATCCTGCAGAGGACAGAAAAGAAATGACGAGAAACTATCCTGTCCCCGTGAAACCAGAACCCCACCACCCCTTCCCCCTCACATGTGAAGTATTCACACCCCCAGAACCCAAACCTTAATATTAACAAAACCCCTTTAGAGTCCAGGCCAGGCTTGACATCACCACATACTGCTTAGGTTAAGAGGAGGTAAGAATCTTCAACATGCGCTCTCTGTGTGTGCCTTCACGGTTACCTGGACAGTATACTTGCATACACCCAGAGTATTCCACAGTTTGATAGTTTTATCTCGGGAGCCAGAAACAATTTGCCGGTTGTCGGAGGAGAAGGCCACACTCAGCACATCCTTGGTATGTCCTACAAATCTGCGTGTGGTGGTACCCCTGAGGAGGAGGACTTGGTTAGTCTCTAAGTGCTGCAAACATCCTTCCACGTCAGACTGTTTCCCTGGCCTTGTTCCTGTCTCACTGGGGCTGCCATTAATCACATGACCCTGGACATGGGTCTGATCACAACAAGCCCATGGTTGAGCATATGTCAGAGAATCCCTTCAGAATTGCAGGACATGTCCTCACTCCCACGTGGGGATTGGCTGACAATGTCATCTGTCATCACTGGGATCCTCCATTATACCTGACCATCTAAAGACTGAGTTCCCAAGCATACCAGCTTCACTCACCTACTCCCAACCACACCATGTGGCAAAACTGCTCAACCAGCCCACTCCTAACAATTCTGCCTAACTAATTAAATGTAGCAAGGATGGAAAAAACTACCACAAGCAGCTTCTCTAGGCACCCTCTTGCCTACAGTTCCCACAATGAACCTCACTGTCCCTTGGAAACCACTTCCCAAAAGCATCTACCTCATTTCTACCCAGCTTTTCCCCAGTGCCCCAGAATTAAATGAGCAGCTACTTGCGTTGTGAGATCCCAAAGGCGAAGGGTTCCATCCCAGGAGCCGGAGAGGGCAAACTGGCCATCTGAGGAGATGACCACATCACTGACAAAGTGGGAATGACCCCGAAGAGCACGCTGCGGGATGCCATAGTTAGTCTCATCCCTGGTCAGCTTCCACATGATGATGGTCTTGTCTAGGGGAGGTAAGAGAGAAAACCCAGTGAGGAATCCCATTGCCACTTGCTGACCTCCTAGATAATCCAGGATCCCTCAAGGTCATTGATGGACTTAAAAGATACCAAATTAGAGACACTCAAGGGCAGAGGAAAACCACAGGCTGAAAGCTGTTATTAGTCAAGGCCAAGTGACTGCAGAACTTTAGCAGATTATGGATGCCCTTTTCTAATATTCAGATCAACTCACCATCTTTTTTGAGTCTGCTCTGAGGTCTAAGCATAAACACGGCTGCTTGGGTGTGGGAAGACTAGCTATGGGATTCCCACAACTGCTGCTGGAAAGTTGCTTTATAGGACATGGGTCTGGAGTGCCAGGAATTGAGTGCCAAACATTACCCTGGCCTCAGACTACTTTTAACAGTGTGTGGGGGTGGGGGAGACAAACAAAAGGCACAAAAGCCTCCAAACGCTGCCAAGTTCAGAAAATGAAAAAACCGAGGGTAGGGAAGGGGGAAAAAGGTATGGGCTAGCAGAGAGATTGGAATCACGACATTCCCGTGGAGTCCATCCACTACCCACTACGCACAGGGTCGGGCGGAAGCTCAGAAACAGCCTCTGGATCTCAGCACAGGCACTTCAGATGGCATGTTGGGGTCATCACCGCCCCGCCCGACCCCGTAGGCTCCTGTGCACACTCAGCCACACCTGCGGGAAGGTGGGCAAGAAATAATATCCAAGCCTGCAATCCTCCTGCCAGCCAGGAGCTGATCTAGGTCCCCATCTCGGCCAAGTGGGGATGCCTCACGGGCTTATCGGGGCTGAGGCCTAGGGTCAGATCCACATGCTCCAACCCACACCCGGACCGAGTTTTCCAAGCAGCCAACTCGCGCGCCACTGACAACGCCAGGCGACGCGCGCAACCCACACATCCCTCAATTCTTTGCCCCGCATCTTACTTAGCCCGTACCTCGAGAGGCAGACAGTATCATGTCTGGAAACTGGGGAGTTGTGGCGATCTGAGTTACCCAGCCGTTGTGCCCCTTGAGGGTGCCACGAAGTGTCATCTGCTCAGTCATGTTGGCGGCGAGTGCGGGTGTCGCCCCAGCGACAAGGATGGAGTTGGATAGTTCGGAGAAACCAGCGGCACAGCCGCTCCCGCCGCGGCCCTGCAGCGGAAAAGAGAGAAAAGGCCCCCGCCGGAACCGGAAATACCCGCCCGTTCGACCAAAAATGGCGGCCCCCGTCGTTCACTTCTGCTTAAGATGGCAGCGCCATCTAGGGTAAAGGGCGAGTTGAAATGACAAAACTTCATGGTCCCCTGTGCGACGCAACATAGTTTGGCAGTGCTATACAAAAACATGCGGAAACCAACTCCACCAAGTGTTTAAAAGGGGCCTTCAAACGACCACTGGCGTATGACGTGTAAGAAGCGAAGAGGAGACCTGCACGGCACATTCTCGTAAAGGTCGCCCAAGTGCCTTCACTGCCCCGCACGTGGCACAGCGCGAGCGCCGCCCTTTCCGCTTGGTGCTCGGCTTAATTTCGAGGTGAGAACTGCGAGTAACGGTAAACTATGTGAAAAATACGGTACTCAGCTTTTAAAATACACTGCTCAGGTGAACCATTAAATCCTGACAGGTTTCCATCGCAGAGGGCAGCTCCTCCCTTAAAAGGTTTTTGCTGCGAGGAAATTGGCTAAGCCACTCCTTGTCCGGAAGGACTTAGTCCAGGCTGAGCTTCCGACCGGAATGAGCTACGGAGCGGAAACCCGGGGAGGAACGAAAAATCGGCCTGTGGGCTGCTTGTCGGCCACCCAGCTCTCTCCGGGTCAGGAGTGCGGAGAACCGTCGCACAAACAAAAAGGAGAGGGAAGGCCTCCGGGTTCTGACTTCTGGGGACTCGGGTGGAAAGCCGGCTCTGAGCCTCACCACCTCACGGAAAGGTCGGCGGGCCTGGGGGTCCAGGCATGCCCCCAAGGAGGTGCCCTCAGACTGGAAAGCAGTGGAACGTGGTTCCCAGGCTGCCTGCCGGCCTCCCTTGTAACCGCATGGTACGTGAATATGTGGTCCCTCCCACTATCGCACCTCCTTGATATTAAGAGAAGGTGCTGGCAGACGGCGCCCTTGTCACGTTTTTTTTAAAGGGGAGGAGGCACAGACCAGGGTGATAGTAGTCGCTATCATCTATGCAAAATAAGGGGGGTATTATACGTAACTGTTTATTTTCTGTTTGTAACACATGTTAAGTTTGACACCTGTAAAATGAGGTTAGAAATAATAGTACCGGGGCGCCTGGGTGCCTCAGTCGTTGGGCGTCTGCCTTCGGCTCAGGTCATGATCCCAGGGGCCTGGGATCGAGCCCCACATCGGGCTCTTTGCTCAGCAGGGAGCCTGCTTCTCCCGCTACCATTCCCTCTGCTTGTGTTCCCTCTCTAGCTGTGTTTCTCTCTGTCAAATAAATAAAATCTTTAAAAAAAGAAAAAAATAATAGTATCTGCCTAAAATGGTGTTGAGGGGAGTAAATGAGTTAAGATAGGTAAAGTGCCCAGAACAATGCCTGGCAGAGTAAATGCAGGCAAACTTAAACTCCCTAGCACCTCTTGGGTTCTGTGTTAGGTCTTGTGGGATAGCGCTGTGATCAAGATGGTGAGGAGGTCTTTTTCTTGGAGTCTACATTTGCTGGGGTGGAGTGGAAAGAAACCTGAGAGGGAAATTGGAGCAAACAGAGGACGGAGAAGTAGGAGAGCCCTGTGGATATATGGGAAGATAACGTTCCATTAGGGAACACATATCGGGCGGGGGGAGGAGTGCCAAGAGTGCCTGAGCTGGAGTGTTGGAGCTGCTGAAAACCAAACAGTGAGATGGAGGTGAGGAGCAGTTGACAGAGGGCCAGCAGGCTTGGGGAAGGACCATGGCTTCTCAGGATGCAGTCCTATGTTTCAAGGGTCCCAGTTGTGTACATCACTTGCCTCCATAACACCCCAATCAGCTGCCTTTTCTCTTTTCCAACACTAAACTCGAACTGGACCCCAACTCACATTTTTTGTTTGTCCTGTGGTCATGGGAGACCCACACCGAAATCCAGCTTGTTGTTCATAGCTCAGGTCACGCCAAGTACTCTGGGCGGTTGGCACAAATGGAGGGGTGAGACATTTCACTCTTCCAGTGGAAATGCACAGCGCAAACACTCCCATGGCTGTTGGCCTTTACATGCAGAGGATTTGCTTTCAGTTCAAGAACACATGTTCCTTCATCTCCTACCCACACTCTCTAACGAGATCATTGCTTAGTCATATATTTACCCCCTTGGAGAAATCTCATTATGCTTTTTTTTGCCAGGGAGCCCCTGTGGAATCAACATTCCTGAGGTAGGGCCAGGAGTACAGATTTATTTTATTTTATTTTGTCTATCTACCTACCTATCACAGAGAGAGCACAAGCAGGGGAAATGGCAGGCAGAGAGAGGAGCAGGCTCTGTGCTGAGTAAGGAGCTCATGTGGGATCATGACCTGAGCTGAAGGCTCAGACCAAGATTTCTGTAGTTGTTTTTGGCCTCCAGCTCCGCAGGCCTCTCCCTACGCCGGCCTCTTACTCTTTGAGACTGTTCTGGCAGTGCTCCGTCCTGTTGGGCCAAGGGAGGAATTCGGGTTTTTGCCTTGGAGCCCACCAGCACCGTTTGGCAGTGCCAGCGCTGGAGAGGGAGAAATGGAATCTGGTGGACTTCCGGGACAACCAGACCACAGGATTTGGGCTTTCCACCTCGGAGTTTTCCTCCAATCACTGCCTGGCTTCCCTTCTTTTGGAGAGGATGCCCCCAAGCCACTAAACCACTGAGGGGCATTCCTGAAGGGAAGCCTAGCCCTGACTCTCAGGACACTTTGGGTGTAGTTAGGTGCAGCGGCAACCTTCCCCTCTCAGCCTAAGTTGGAGTTGAGCCCCACACATGCCTCCTGCTACCCCCTCCTCCAGCCCCCGAGATATGGGCCCACTTGGACTACCCACTCCTCAAGTCTGGCCCCTATTCTCAGCTGCTGGATTTGTCTTAAGAATAAGCTGTGCACTTCCCGTATTAGTCTGCTGCCTCTAGGCATTGGTCAGGGCCTCTGGGCCTTTTCATTCCAGGTGTCTTTGATCTGGCTTCTGGGAGGTGGAAACCTGCTGGAGGACCCCACCCGACCTTGGGAGAAATTGGGGAAAGTTACTCTGCCGAGGGCACCCCTCTGGTAAGTCCCCCCACCCACTTCTGGTCCCATCCCCTGGGCTGCCCGTCCTCTCCCATGTCCCCACTGGCACCACCTTCATTCGCCAGACAAGGTAAACAAAGAGAAATTGGAGATGCTCTTCTAAGGACGTCTGTCTCACCA
This sequence comes from Procyon lotor, assembly GCA_028646535.1. NCBI lineage: Eukaryota > Metazoa > Chordata > Mammalia > Carnivora > Procyonidae > Procyon > Procyon lotor. The sequence goes on along the minus strand of CM053607.1, from coordinate 124,828,405 downwards.
TTCCTTTTCTGTTGGGAAGCCTTAAGACTGACACCGCTGGAAGAAGCCCCTCTGGTTTCCCTGCTAGAGGCCTGTGACCTCTCTTCTAGGAACAGAGGCCTCTATTCCCTCCTGCCAGCTTCAGGAGGTGAGAAAGGAGGTGGTGAGGACAATTGTGATGATAGGTGAGGGCTGTAGGGAAAGGGGTGTGGCCAAGACCACAGTGTGGCCTCTGTCAGCTAAAGCAAGTGGCTTCATCTTGCTGTTCCTGTGCAGATTCAGTGTGGTTGCCATTGGCATGCCCCGTATTCCTTTTGTGGCTACCCTGGCTCCCATGCTCCTCCAACTATCAGTTCTCTCCCACACAGAATGCACACATTGTTCTGCCTGGAAGCCCACCATTACCCACCCTCACTTTTCTTCATTAATATAAGCTTCCTTGAGGTCTCAACTCAGGTTGCCACCTCAAGGAAACCCTTTGTGACCCTCAAGTCTAGGTTAGGCTTCTTGTTTTATGCCCTCATAATGATGGTGTTCGGGGCCTTCACAGCACTTAGCTCAGTTTGCCCTTATTTGAATCCCTGAGGGCTTTTCCTCAGTGCCCTGAGGTCAGGGACCAGTCCGTTTGGGCTGCTGCATCCTCTGGTAGAGGGTTTGGTTGTGGAAGATTCTAATCTTGGTGACTAGCCTCATATGCTAAGTAGTTAAAGGATGTTCCAGGCAGAGGGATCACCATAGGGAAGAAGTGTTAGAGTGGCTTGCATGCAGAGGTTTGGGAGATGGTTTCAAATGGGAAGGTAGGAGTGAAACCCAAGGTGGTCAGGGAGCCTGACCTTTCGGGAGCCTCTTTTCCTATTGGGAAGGAGTTGACTAGTAAGGGATTTTGTCCTGAAGCCTGAGACTGTCTCTTTGGGATTGTCTAATCCCTCTCCTGCCTAGGCTTGATTTTCCTGACAGTCATTTGTTGTCAGAGTGGAGGGTAGGTTGGAAGAGTGAGACTAGAAACGAGTTTAGAAGCTGGACAGGAGGGTCTGTAGGCGGGTCATGAGAGTCCTACAAAAGGAGGCACTGAGGACTTCCCATTGGTCATATGACTGAGCAAGTCACCATCTCCTCTAATCTGTATCTCTTCTCCCTATCCCACCTTCTTTACTCCAGTATCTAGAATTGGGTTCCGATTATAGAAACCGTTGCATGATTGAGGCCTAAAGAATTAAGCTCAGAAAGGTTGGAAGGAAACATGGGACGTCCTGTTCTTATTGTAGGTTCTGTTCCATTATTCCTGGTGAGAGGTAGAGATGTGATAGTAAATCGATGCCAGGAACAGATGTTACCAAGAAATCACATACAATTTCTTTGTCTCTTGATAATATTTAGCGTCCATCTTAGGCAGAAATCTGAGGTTTAACGGTCCCTTAGAAAGCGGCTAAGGCATTCTGTTGGGTTTTCCCTGGGAGATGGACTGTGGGATTTGTAAGGCCCTATGTGCTTCAGCAGATATGCAGTCTGTGGAAGTGGACATGATCCAGGCAGGTCTGGACTGTAGTTCGGGTACAATTTATAAACATGCTAGGAGAAGGCAAGCCTCTGGCTTGTTAAAGGATTTAAAATACCATTACGTGGGAGGGAGAAACAAGAGGTGACTCATGGTGCCTTTTTTCAGCTTTTTACCTGGAAGAGAATTTGATTAAGAACTAGGGTTGAAGGGCGCCTGGGTGGCTCAGTCGTTGAGCGTCTGCCTTCGGCCCAGGTCGTGATCCCAGAGTCCTGGGATCGAGCCCCGCATCGGGCTCTCTGCTCGGCGGGAAGCCTGCTTCTCCCGCTACCATTCCCTCTCTCTGCTTGTGTTCCCTCTCTCGCTGTGTTTCTCTCTGTCAAATAAATAAAATCTTTAAAAAAAAAAAAAAAAAAAAAAAAAAAGAACTAGGGTTGGGAGAATATTTTGAAATGGAACTTTGAGGCTGGCTAGCTTACCACAAGATAAAATGGCTGAAGAGGAAACAGTCCTTCCTGCTCATACTTGGATTAAAGAGCCAGAGCTTGCTGAGAAATTCCATCCTTTGCTGGAGAGGGAGAGAGCGAGAATTCTATGTGCTTAGGAAATGGCAGGCAAAAAGGGGGTGTGACCTCCAGGGATCCTCTTGCAGGTGACCTTGGTCTTTCATTTTTGTGGGGACCTGCTTTGGTACCAAGTGGAACTGCCAATCAAGTCTCTGACAAACTCTGCATCTGAGTCCTTTAGGATGGGGTAAAAGACTAGGAAGGCCTAAACTGTGGAAGAATACCCCCTCCCTGTTTTTTAAGGCTATTTGTAGCTCAAATCTATTTAAGGCCATTTTCCTCCTTCTTTGGGAGGGATAGAGGGGGAGAAAAGTAGTGACTTAGAGGGCCATTTCCTTCGTTCTTTGCTGGTCTGCTGTCACATCTCCAACTTCTCACATGCCAAGATGATTTATTTCCCCTTGTCCGGGGTTCTCATACTGTACCTCTGAGGACTCTGGTTTGTAGGCAAATTTAAAAGTTAAATTTGTCACCACTTTTAGCTCTCACAGTCTCCTCCTTTCAGCCCCGTTATTCCTAAAACCTCTCACTTCCTTTTTTCTCATTATCACTGCTAGTACAAACTGCTTTCCCTTCTAGGACTTCATGATATCTTCACCACCCTCTGTCAGGATTTAGGTGTGAGGAGAAAGGGAAGAACCCACTTAACCTACTTTAATGCTAGGTTTTTCCCCACATCCCAGTGTCAAAAAGTCAGGCACCAAATAAAATCTTATTTATTCTTATATTCCTCTTGCTTTGAGGCCCCCACCCTGGCTCTGTTTTGGGAAGAGGGTAACGCAGTTTGTATTTTGGCTACTTCCTATTAAGAGTTCTCCCCCATCACATTTCTCACATGTGATCCTCATGAATCAGAAGTGGAACTGGTTCAAGACTCTTAGTCAGATTTTTAGAAAATACAAGGCCTTCTTTTAAATATTTTCTTCTGTGCCCAAAAATACCACCTTTGAGCCTACTTCTCTTGATTGGGAAAAGAGAGTTGTCTCACTTCTTTTTCATCTTCCCTTTGGACATACTTCTACTCCTCAGGGTCCTAGAAAGGATCAGAATTCAACCTGCCTTCTTTCTGTGGAACTGTACGATTCATTGTAATTTGACAGCCGCTAGTCATGTATGGCTATTTCAAATTAATTAAAATTAAATATAATTAAAAATTCAGTTCCTGAGTTTGGACTAGACACATTTCAAGCTCAAGTTCAAGGTAGCTGGTGGTACCTACTATGTCATCCAGCCAGATTCAGAACACTTCCACTGTTGCAAAGTCCTTTTAGACCTGGTACAATAGGCTGTCTTGTGTCCCCTTTTTTGTTATCCTATTTTATCAATCGATAAATATTTGTAATAACTTAACTTCACTTTTACAGGATAACTTTTAGGAGTCAGGGATTGGGGGTGGGGAATAGCATAGAATCTCTAGGTCCTATAAAGATTTCTGGAGGGGCGCCTGGGTGGCTCAGTCGTTAAGCGTCTGCCTTCGGCCCAGGTCATGATCCCAGGGTCCTGGGATCGAGCCCCACATCGGGCTCTCTGCTCAGCAGGAAGCCTGCTTCTCCCGCTGCCATTCCCTCTGCTTGTGTTCCCTCTCTCGCTGTGTTTCTCTCTGTCAAATAAAAAAAAAAAAAAAAAAAAAAAATCTTAAAGATTTCTGGAGGCATGGCATAGGGGCCAGAGGTTGATGGCTAGCAGCAGAAAAGACTAGGTTTTAAGGAAGGGCTTTAGGACCTGATATTATATGTATTAATCCAGGGCCACAAACACCAACAGAAGCAGACAGGTTCTGTGTTTATAAGTTCTGCATAATACTTAAAAACCAAAGCAAAAACAAAACAAAACGACTGCCCTATGGCCCTGCTGAAACTGATGTTTGCTGAAGTGATTGCCATCATTTCTAGATCTTCATTTCATATACTGCTTTATCTGTCAGTCCTTGTTCTCCCAAATGGCAGTGACCTAGGCAGCTCTGGTTTAAAAAAAGGTTTGCTGACAGCCATCTGCCTGCCAAGTAGGAGTCATCAGTTAAGCTGCTGACTGAGACTGCATTTAATAAGGTTCTAGCTAGGTGGAGCTATTCTTCCACTGCCCACTTAAACACCTAGGTCAGTCACAGACTATAGGGCATAAGTAAAGCTGGTAATGGAACATCTGTGATTTGACCACTTTCCCTGACTATTTGTTCTCAACCACGGATGATTTTGCTTCTCTCACCTCTCTCCACAAGACATCTGGAAATGTTGGGAAACATCTGTGGTTTCTACAGCTGGTGGAGGGGTGCTACTTACATCTGGTGGGTAGAGTCCAGGGATGCTGCTAGGCATCCTACAGTGCACAAGACAGCCCCCCTCTCCCCAAAATAATTATCTTACTAAAAATGTCAATAGTGCTGAGTTTGAGAAACACTGGTCTAGACTACAGTGTGGATCAATTCTTGAAGTCACGACTATTCATGAGGTCCAGGCTCAGTGGGTAATAATTAAGGCTAGCAAGTGTCTATTAACTTGGGAAGGAAAAAAATTAGGAGTCAGTGGAACTGTGGCCTCCATAAAACTGAAGGGCAGGTATAACTGGAGTGTGTTTGACTGCACTAGAAGGCTAAGAGCTAAGGTCATAGTGCAACTGAAGATGAGGATTTCAGATGTGTAGCAAGTCTGTATAAAGATGAGGTCCCAGGTAACAGCCACAGGAGTAGCGAGGAGCAAGTTTAAACAGTCTGACTTGTGATACAGCAGTCAACAGCTGAACCTAGTAGGGAAAACATTCAATAAACAGATGAGTATCTGGTGAATACGGATATACCAGTTTTTCCTCAACGTTTTTGTAACCCATAGCTCTACTTTTCATATACCTAAAAATCTCACATTCCCCCTCCTTCAGTGTTATTTAAAATTTCACAATTAAGTATCATGACTAAAAATCAAAGCAATGGTAATTTTGGAAGCCAAAATTTATTCAGATGATGTGATAACCATGTCACTGTTAAGCCTTAACTTTTCTTTTCCGGGTGGTGTAGAAGATGTAACAAAACACAAGCTGCTTTAACAATATTCTGGTACTGTTTTCTTTCCAGAGCTAGATATACCCCCTCCCCCAAAAAAGCTTTTAAGATGTAAAGAGAAAATGGAATAAATTCTTAGCTGTTTAGACATTTTACATTCCAGTTTCTCTAGAGTATTTATCTGGAAGTTTCTAGTCAAAACAATCAGTCTTTGAGTTCCACATACTCCTCCTGAAGTTCTTTCAGTGAGGAACACAAGTATCAGTGAAAACATTCTTTCCAAAAGTTACCACAGGTAGGTTTTAAGAACAACATCAAGAACAATCACCCAAAAATAGTTCTGGATATTTCATTTTTTTTTCTTGAAATAACACAAATCTAGACCTTCAAATGGCCAAGCAAATAAGACATTTTTAGTATGAGTTTGCTCTGTGTAGCTGGATTTTTGGTAAGTTTTGCTTCAAGTATTTCAAAACAAGCAGGGATGTTTGGTGCTTGCCTTCTGACACTTCATGGTCAATGTATTTTAAGCTTCAATGCATTAAATTCTGCTGAAAGTTTTAATTTTTGAAATTTTGAAAGTACAGATTCTCTTTAGGTGATATTCCAAAATCAGAGAGTTGTTTTGTCATGGCTGTTCCGAAATCAGTTCTGTCCATAAATTCAGTTGAATACAGGTCTTTGATGACCAAGGAACCTCAGTATGTGACAGAAAATACTCTTCAGCAGCATTCTGAACAGATCTTCAAAAATCAAGTCAAACTGGAATCAGATCTACTGTTTTTCACAAAGTTTACCTGACAGCAAGGTGAATATTTCCAGTAGATTATGGGCCAACTGATGGAAGTTGATGCTTGGTGCTGATTGCTACAGTACATCTTAAACACAGTTTTCTTCAGTTTTTGCTAAAAACCCAGATCTAAAACACTACTGTAATGTATACCCTTATAATATTATAATTTTCCTTAAACTCAGTTCATTTTATACAGCTTCAAAAATACTGTCTTTAGTGGTCAAGTATTAGGCTTGTGAAACCAGCACACTCACAGTTTTTAAAGCCTATTTTAAACATAAGCAAAGCACATTTTTATCAGTAGATTCTTCTCAACTTAGCAAAGAAGGATGAGCTGAAGTTTTTAAAACTTGAAGTTTGATATACTCAAGTCATCAATCTAGAGTTAAGACTGCAGAAGTAGATGAAGAAAGTCTGGAATTCCTCAATTTCTTCTCAAAGTTGTGGCAGCACTTGGGAATGCAAAGCTTCACAAGTTTCTCCATTTTTTTCTCCTTTGCAATTAAAAGGGCTATTTAATATTAGGCTTTCATAGCCTTTGAAGATTGCCGTTAATATTCCAATACTGTCCAATCTTAAAGCTGCAGAGAATTGTGCTTTGCAGAATACTCCACTGTTTTTATAGCATAAATTTAACAGTGTTTGGCATGGTATCACTGCCCAACATTTTCAGGTAACTCAACTGAAGAAGTTGACCCTATCTTCTGCGTCATAATGTGAATATATACTTGATAAAAGCCTCAAAAAAATTTTTGGCTGCCATCTTTAGCTACCTCAAAGGAGAAAACAGAAAAAGGAGTACTGATGATGGAAGCATCTGGTCCCTCTTGGAGAACGATGAGTGATTTTTATTGGCGGCAGCTGGGTGGCAGAGCAATATAGGCATCCAGTTATGCCTAAGCCCCAAGAAGTGAAATCTTTGTTCATTTCCTTTTTATACACCCATCTGCCGCCTAAAACCTGACACCATTTAATGGTGCCCTTGGTCAAATCTAAATGATCTTACTTTCATAATCCTCTGATTCTAGCTTGAAGAGTCAAGATGAACTCTAACTCATGGGATGGACAAAATGGAAGATGTAAATAAGTAAGCTTTTCAGAGCTAAACAGCCTCTTTTTATACAAAATTAAACTTTAAAAGAACATTGACCTCAAAACCACGTAACTGTCTTGGATGTGTTATAAAAATAGCAGTATAAATAGCACCGTACCCACAGTGAACATCTGTAGCTACCCAACCTGTCAAACCTCATTAATTACAGCCCTTACTCTGAATGCTTCTTGTTCTGTCTTTATACTCCCACCAGCCAAGGAGTTCTTTCCAACTTTATTTCTTATGAAATATTTTTTCTTTTTAACATTACAACGCTAAATACAATTTTATAAACTATAACTCTCCCCACATCTGCAGTGGTAATATAATTTGTGGAGGGAGAGAATGCCTTTCTCTATTCCTAAAAATCACTGACTATTCCTTGAGTCTATGAGTGACAACACCCTACCCAGTCCCTAAAACTAAAAAGCTTGCTTACCTCCAAAGTAGATAAAAAAATGTGTTGAAATGGTAGCTGACAAGAATTCACTGTAACCAGAACTGTGTGATGGATAATGCATATTAAACATATACAAAAATAGTTTATTATGTTAACTATTATTATGAGAGTTTATTTGTTAAAATTCTGAGTTATGCTACTGAAATGTATATGTTGACCAATGAAAGGCAGTAACAAAACTGTCATCAATTACTAAAAGTTTATACATACATAAAAAATTTTTACCTCTTCAGTGTAATTCTATGTGTGGCAACACCATCTACCTAAATTCTGGTATGTGTTTGAAAATAAAAGTTATTATATTTCCTTTTAAATAGTCTATATTTTGAAAGGGATTATCCCCACTTTGTTTTACTTGGTTTTGGTGTTTATATTTACTGGTATGCTTTATAAGTAACTCCTCAAGTTTCAAATGAGTGTTGTCTGGCATCCCAGGTTGAAAAGACCTTCTCTTCTCTCCTGTCTAAATTGGCTTTCAATTACAATTTTGGTTGCGAAATCCTTACAGAAAATTCTAACAGAGGACTAAAATGTTACCTTCTTACATCAGCTTCAGTGTGCCAAAACCCAGAAGTATAGGATATAGTTTCTCCTGGCGGCAACCTCTGTTACTTGGGGAAAGTATGGTGCTAGGATTTGTCCTTAAAGTTCGTATGATGAAATTAGCAGTGATTTGTAGTTAAGATTTGTGTCTCATGTGTCCATTTACCAGTAACTGTAAGTTGAAGGGTAATAAGAGCAAATGTATGATGTCTTAGGACAGTGTTCTGTTTATGTTTTGACAGAGTAAGCAATACATTTTACTCTCAGACCAAGTATACACAGGTGTACATATAAAAGTTTCATAAGACAGTGTTTACCTTACTGTGTTACATGCACTCTTGATATTTTCTGTTTAATATTAAAATAATGCTGGTCATGACCCATTTATTTTTAAGACCCACTGATTGGTCAATCCCATAATTTGAAAACCACTACTCTAGGAGAACATGAGGAAGTATTTTATAAACTGCGAAGAACACCGAGATGTGAGCAGCTGCTAATGAATGTCCAGGATGAGACTTTTATGGGCCTGAGACATCCTCTCCTTCCTTGGGTACTGCTACAAGTCAAGTTACCTAGGCTTTTGGTAAGGAAGACAGTAGTCCAACTATCATTGAGACAACTCTGTAATACTCAGATCAGGAAAGCAATGTATTAATCAAATCAGAACCCAAAGAAGACAAGCTAGAGGAAAATCAAGAAAAGCAGACATCTGTTCAGTGCTTTATGGTTTATAAAATACTTTCACATACATGATCTCTTAATCTTAAGCCTAGGGGAAAACAAAAAAGCCAATCAGCCTCAACCAATTTGTCTCCTTTGTCTACCTATGCCCATCTCCACTACTGTGCCTTCATCTCTCATGAAAAAGAGGTTCAGCTAGCAAGTATCCATCTCTCCCAGCTCCCCCTGTTTTCTCTTCACTCCCTTCAGCCCCTCACCCCCTTTCCCTCCTTGTGCCTCTCACCTTATACTCCTGCACCACCTCCTCCAATGGCACCACGCTGTGCTGTTTGTGGCTCCTGGATTCTCGGCACACCACACAGATGGCCTCTTTGTCCACCTCACAGAAGAGCTTCAGGGCTTCCTGGTGTTTGGAGCAGATACCCTGATCATTCCCCCAGCTTCCTCGATAAGGAGTGGGGCACATTTGGCGAATTATCTGGACCATGTTGGCTAGCTGCAAGTTGGGACGAAAGCTGCGACGGGTAAAGCTCTTTCTGCACTGGGGGCAGGTGAACTGCCGTGGAGGGGCCGGAGGAGGCAGGTGGGTGTCAGGATACAGCTCTTGGTCGTCCTCGTCGTATTCTTCCAGTATCTCCTCTTCTGGGTAGACGTCAATTCTCAGGTCATGTCTCAAGCCCCCCAGGTAATAGTCCCGGTCCTCCTCCTCCTCTTCCTCCTGGTCCCACACAGAGTCCACGTTGTCCCAATTCCTGACACCGCCGTCACCAACCCAGAGTTCATCCTCGTCTTGGTCCTCGACCACCTCCTCTTCAGCACTGCCCTGGTACAAAACCTCTCGAATAGAGCTGTCCCACCCACCGATGGCCCCCTCCACATCGTTGTCCTCGTCCTCCTCCCATTCAGCTACCTCCTCTTCCCTGTCTTCCTCCTCTTCCTTGCCCCACAGCTGGGTCACACACCCGCGGCAGAAATTGTGCCCGCAGCCTATGGACACAGGATCCTTGAAGTAGTCCAGGCAGATGGCGCAAACCGCTTCCTCCTGAAGGGTCTGCACGGGGTTAGGAGGAGTAGTGGCATAGCCAGCCATTTTAATGCGCAGCCTCTGGGTGTGGATGCCTCAACTCGAGCCGAGGAGCTGGGCGACGGCTTGCAGGCCTGCCTCCAAGCTACGCTTATGACTCCAGGCTGTTCTCAACCCTGCTCTTCCTCCTCAGGCCCGAGAAATGCCCTCCCTCAGACTTTTCCCAGCTCAAGCCGCGAAAGCCCTCGGTCCGGACTCAGCCGCCTTCCGACGGCAGCGAGGGCTGAAGCAGGCTGCAGCCTCCACTTCCCCTTGAGGCTCAGCTTGCACACCCAGATCCTGACACGTTTCTTGCTTCCCTCCGGGTTTGCCCGACCCAGCGGCGTCCTCCTCAGGTGTCGACACCCCTCACCCGGCCCGAGGCGACAGAGAATGACGTAGGCGCTCTAACCCCCACTCGGGAAGGGGTGGACTGAGCCGACGGAGGACCACATTCTCTATGATGCCGCAGGGGACGCCACCGCTGGGAGCGCGGCTGGCCATGCGGCCGGCCCGAAGGAGAAAAGACTGGTGAGAAGAGGCAGAGGTGGAAAGACAATCTATTTACGCCCCCCGGCGGCGTCAGCGCCGCTCCAATTAGCCGGATACCCAAGGCCCGGCGGCCTCTCACCTGAGCCAGTACCCAGGAACCTACCGGAAAGAGAGGGACAGCAGCGGCCACGCTCGCGCTCCTGTGCACTTCCGGCCCTTCTAGCCAAAGCCCCTGGTGGTAGTGAGAAGGTCCCCCTCTCAGAGGCCGCGCTCGGGGGCGTGGCCTGCGGAAAGGCGGCGGGGTGGGGCTGGCGGCGGCGCGCGGTCACTGTGAGGTTAGAGGGACTTGTGTGGGGACTCGTGGGCGTCCCAACTTTTCTCCTTAAAACCAATTAAGCCCTTTAAATGCTGCCTGCGGAGGCTCGGCCTCCTAGCCCTGCTTTCTCCGGCGTCTTTTACTCTTACGACCACTCAGATGCCTCAGACTCCGCAAGCCCTACAACTGACTGACTCTGTAGATCTTTTCGCCTTCATCGATAATGCTTCCATTTATCGTCCATTCCCCTGTCTATGCACGCATGCATGAATCCATTCATCCATCCCCTCAGCTACCCATTCATTTTAATTCCAGTCATCAATATACATGAACAACCCATCCATTTACCATCGACTTTATAGGAACAAAAACGTGAGCAAGGCATGATCAATTCCTTCAAGGAGTTGAGGTATAAGCGTGTGGTTATCCGGTAACCCAAGGTTTTACAAGGTTTTTCCTATTTTTACTTGACCCTCACTAAGAAATGCATTGCACACGTTAATCCAATACAGACTTGCACATATATAACAGAAACAGAATTTCTGGAAATTTGTTCTTTCCCTTATGGCATTCAAGGCACCCTGATTATGTTCTATTCTATTTTGTTTAAAATGCTGTTTAAGATCTACAGGTATGGGGGCGCCAGGATGGCTCAGTGGGTTAAGCCTCTGCTTTCAGCTCAGGTCATGATATCAGGGTCATGGGATGGAGCCCCACATCTGGCTCTCTGCTCGGTGCAGAGCCTGCTTCTGCCTCTCTCTGCCTGTAATCTCTGTCAAATAAATCTTAAAAAGAAAAATCCACAGGTATGATTGTACCTGCGGAGAGCCACAGAAACCTCGCTGTTCCACACGGTGGCCCCAAGGACATGGCGGATTTGCACGGCTCCTGCCATATGAACAGGGATTGGTATCTCCTCCTCTATCTCTTTATGTTACTCGAATTCCTTTTTTCTTTTTGGCCTAAGCCTTTTGCTCAAGTTGAGGCTCTGACCCACTTAACCCACTTCTAACCAGACCGAGATCTCCTTACAGGAACTACATAAAGCAACCAAACCATTCCCCCCGCCATAAAACTGTTAGAGCAGATAACTGCGAGGCTCCCTTCCAATGTTTGTCCACCAAATTATTGCAGATAAGATGATAAGGTACTTAAAGGCCAAAAACTTACACAGACCTTTAATAATCTACAGACAGCCTTAGTTCCCCCCTAGGGATTCACATTCCATCTTCCACACTAACCTGCATTCCCTTACAATGGAGAGTACACATAAGGTAGGAATGGTTAAGTATAAAGATAATAGAGTTTTACCTCAGACTTTGCTAAAGAATATACAAGATGAGGCTCCCAGGTGTCTGCTCACCCAGCAGCAAAAAAGGGCTTCTACAAACAGCTTGGGCCATTCTATAATAAACCTAAATGTCACCCTTCTTTTGGTTAATGTGCAAAAGATATACGTGACTAAATCTTTTTCCAATACATAGAAATAGAGTCATAAAAATTGTGGTTAAGGGTCTTGCTGTTCAAAATGAGATTAGCCTGTCTCTGCCTTGGTCTGAGAAAAAACTATAGATTCTACAAAAAAACTTTTGTTGATCTAAGCCCCCTTATCTAAGAAAGTCATTGACTGTTTTCCATGTAACCTGCTGCCTATAAATAAAGAGTCAAAAACCAATGAGGCAGAGATGTCTGCCTGGTGATTGAAAGAAACCTCTGGCTCTCTCATTCCTTTCGCCGAAACCATCCATCCTTCAGGGAATGCCTGGACTGCCTGGGCTGGACCCCGGCATGTACCCCTCATTAATCCGTCACTGTTTGGTTTAAGGAACACCACCTGCCCTACTGGAATCTTCAGGGCACTCTGGAATCCCTCCTCTCCCTCTGGGCCCAAACTTGAACCACAGGTTCTACAGGACAAGGATGTTAACATTGTACATGCAGCTCCTTTATCATTGTGCCAAACATACAGCAAGTACTTCTTGCATAGCTGCTGAGTAATTAATGAACGAACCCAACAAATTGCAACCATCAAGTCCTGCTGATTTTTATCTCCTCAAATCTAGGCTGCCTTCTCTATGTTCCTGCCATCCTAGATCTGACCCCAGCAGCTTCCGGCTGGACAAAAAGTTTCCTAACATTTCAGTTCATTCTGCAGCCAGCAGAACCATCTGCCTGAAATCTGACACACTCACGCCAGGTTGTTGCCTCTGTCTTTGGGCATATTCTCCCACCTAGAAAGCTTTAGTCTTACTGCCTCACCCAGATACAACTCCCTAATTATCCTTCAGGTCTCTGCCCAGGCGTAATCTGAAGGGAGATTCTTCCACGAGGCTGGTTTCAGCCTGTGTTGCCGCTCCACCTCTGTCACTTTCTGCGTGACCTTGGATTAGTTTCTTAACAACTGTGCTGCCATATCCCCGTATGCAAAATACAGTAGCACACACCTTACGGTTGTTGTGAAGTTGGTATTCCAATTCCAGTTCCTGACATCTATACTTAGAACGGAGACCATTGGCGTTACCTCTGTATCCCCGTCATCACCTACCGTTCCCTTCCTGTAGATGACCCATAGAAGAAACTCACCCCATCTCCTGCTCTCTTCCTCTTTGAATAGGATCAAGAGATTGGGACCTGGTAGTGAAAAGTGGCACACCCACCATCTGTTGTTTAGTGGTTCTGAGAGCTTTGTTTGGAGACGGAGGGAACTGAACCCAGGCCTGACCTGCCTACAGTGGGGCACCTATTGGGAGTATTTGTTAGGAAACTAACAAATTCCCAGTATGCAATCTGGGAGCCTTCTCAGAGGTCTTGACTGAGCCTGAGGAGCCATGAGGGAAAATCTGAGCAACAAGAACTGGAACTGTGTTTCAGGGCTGGAATACTTACCCATCTCTGAATATAGGTTCTACCTTACACATGGAATGGTAGAAGCCCCTGGGGAGCAGAACAAGGAAAGGGGGGGCTGCTCAAAAGCAAATTCTTGCCTGCTCTGGGGAGCGGGGTGCACTGAACCCAGGCAGGAAGGAGAGCTGAAGGAAAAGAGCCTGGGGGAACATTTATAGGGAGAAGATGCCGAGGGAGGGCTAGAGGGAGCATCTTGGAGGAACTGTAAGACTTAAAAGGAACATAGAGTGGATACCCATTCCGAATACCTAGGTGTATAAGAATCTTTAATACCTATTTCTTTTATCTTCTCTAAATTACCCTTCCTCAAGTCCAAGTGCCAGCTGGAAGGGACTTCCTTCATATTCCCTCAGATTGTTGAAAAGCTTATCTGATCTTTACCAGGATAGAGGGGAGGCTTGGTTTTAAGACCTCTTGCAACCCTGGCATCCCTGCAACAAGGCACACTCCTATTTGCAGGACTGATAGCTGTCTCCAGAACCCAACTTGGATCTGTGAGTTCTCAGAGCGGGTGACCTGGCACACCCATGGCATCAGGCCATTTTTCTCAGGGCATTGGGGAAATGGCAGCAGTGGGGGGGTGGTACTCAGGGGCTGGAGCTTAGCAATGGTGGTAGCTGCCAGCGTATTTTTCATAGGACTTTCAGAAAATGTATCCATGGAAATTCACATCAGCTTCTTTGGTTTTCTTTTCTAAGATTTTATTTTTAAGCAATCTCTACACCCAAGGTGGAGCTTGGTCCACATAACCCCAAGATCAAGAGCTACATGCTCTTCCCCCTAAGCCAGCCAGGCACCACTCACATCAGCTTTTTTAGGCTGGAGAAGCCCGCACAAGAGTTCAGCTGCAGATAAGTATTTTTTCCACTTTTTTTTATTATGTTCACTTAGCCACTATATAGTACATCATTAGTTTTTGATGTAGTGTTCAGTGATTCATTAGTTGCATATAACACCCAGCGCTCATCACAAAAGTGCCCTCCTTAGTGCCCATCACCCGGCAACCCCATCCCTCCAACCCCCTCCCCTCTGAAACCTTCAGTTTGTTT
>CM053607.1:124761579-124813476 GCA_028646535.1 Procyon lotor | reverse complement strand
GCAGGAAAGAATATCCAGTGGAAAAAAGATAGTCTCTTCAACAAATGGTGTTGGGAAAACTGGACAGCCACATGCAGAAGAATGAAACTGGACCATTTCCTTACACTGCACACAGAAATAAACTCAAAATGGATCAAAGACCTCAATGTAAGACAGGACTCCATCAAAATCCTGGAGGAGAACATAGGCAGCAATCTTTTCGACCTCAGCTGCAGCAACTTCTTCCTACAAACATCCCCAAAGGCAAGGGAAGCAAGGGCAAAAATGAACTATTGGGACTTCAACAGGATCAAAAGCTTTTGCACAGCAAAGGAAACAGTCAACAAAATCAAAAGACAACTGGCAGAATGGGAGAAGATATTCGCAAATGACATATCAGATAAAGGGCTAGTATCCAAAATCTATAAAGAACTTCTCAAACCCAACACCCAAAGAACAAATAATCCCATCAAGAAATGGGCAGAAGATATAAACAGACATTTCTGCAAAGAGGACATCTAAATGCCAACAGACACATGAAAAAGTGCTCAAAATCACTCAGCATCAGAGAAACACAAATCAAAAACCACAGTGAGATACCACCTCACACCAGTCAGAATGGCTAAAATTAGCAAGTCAGGAAACAACAGATGTTGGCGAGGATGCAGAGAAAGGGGAACCCTCCTACACTGTTGGTGGAAATGCAAGCTGGTACAACCACTCTGGAAAACAATATGGAGGTTCCTCAAAAACTTGAAAAAGAGCTACCCTATGACCCAGCAATCGCACTATTGAGCATTTACATTAAAGATACAAATGTCGTGATCCAAAAGGGCACGTGCACCCGAATGTTTATAGCAGCAATGTCCACAATAGCCAAACTATGAAAAGACCCTAGATGCCCATCAACAGATGAATGGATAAAGAAGATGTGGTATTATACAATGGAATACTATGCAGCCATCAAGAGAAACGAAATCTGGCCCTTTGCAATGACATGGATGGAACTGGAGGGTATTATGCTAAGCGAAATAAGTCAGTCAGAGAAAGACAATTATCACATGATCTCTCTGATATGAAGAATTTGAGAGGCAGGGCGGGAGTTTGGGGGGGTGGGGGAGAGAAATGAAACAGGAAGGGATGGGGAGGGAGACAAACCATAGGAGACTCCTAGACTCAAGAAATGAACTAAGGGTGGCTGGGAGGCGGGGTGGGTAGGGATCGGGTGGCTGGGGTGCGGACATTGGGGAGGGTATGTGCTGTTAAGTGCTGTGAAATGTGTAAGCCTGAGGATTCACAGACATGTACCCTGGGGCAAATAATACATTGTATGGTAATAAAAATTAAACTAACTAACTAACTAAATAAATAAATAAATAAAATTTTTTAAAAAGCTACTATGAAATATAAGTCAATATACTAAACATCTAGTTGTAATGAGAAAAAGACAAAAAACAAACAAACAAACAGAAGAAGCATAAGAGAAAGAATAAAAAGAAAGAGAGTTGTATCTGAAAAATACCCAAGCCGGGAGGCAAGTCCTGGCGCTCAGTACACTATTTTCCCCCAGTGTGGGGGTCTTACAGTTTTATGGGGACCCTAGGGTTGTCCCCTCGTTCTTCCAGCCTGTCTGGGAGGGACAGAGAGGGCCTGCCTCGTGGTTTCTCAGGCATCCCTGCTAAGGTGGGGGGATGGGCTCCTTGAAGACCGGTTTTGGGAGTTTTTGAGCTTTCGTTCTCTGGCGGCTTTCAGGGCTTCTTTCGCCCCTTCCAGAGTCCCAGCAAAAATAGCCGCACCCAAACCTCTGTCCCGGAGCAGAGATCAGTCTGCTCCTCTCTGAACCCTCCGGAACACACGGTCTCCGCTCCTGAAAACCCGCAGCCTCCCTGCCTGCGCGCCCACAGCGACCCCCACAGAGGTCGGCGCAGGGGCCCCCGCTGGTCTCTGCCCTTTGTGCCTCTGAAGGGGCCAGGGGTCCCCGGTTTGCCCGGCGCCCACCCTCCCTGCCCGCTGCAGCTCCTGCATCCTGGTCGAGCCCGGCTCTAAAGCCCTTCCCGGCTGTGGCTACAGCTCCGGGAGCTCTTGCCCCTTTCCCAGCAGGATGCTTTCTCCATCGGGTGTCTTCTATCGCTTTGTCCCCGCACCAGCTTATGGCGGCTCCCTCCCTCTTCGGCTCCTCTCCCGAAATCTGCCCGCGGATCCGAGACTCCGCCCTTCCTACCTCAGCCGCGGTGGAGTTTTTCTTGTGTAGAGATCCAGACAGTCTTACACCTCGCGCCGATTTGTAGGTGTTCGGGATGTTTTGGCAGATTTCCAGCTCAATTCAGGGGACCGGTGGCAAGGACGACCCTTACTCGTTCGCCATCTTGCCTCCTTCCTCCCAGTTGCAGATAATGAAATTCCAGTTCATGGTGATGAGGCAAGCCCTCCTCACAAAGACCCTGGGGACCGTGGTGGGCGGTACTAGAGAGGCAGTCTAGCATTGCCTAGGCTGCGCAGGGCTCGACAAACCTGCCCCGGTTTCTTTTTGTGAGTCCCAAGAAGTAAGGATCGTGTTTAAATGTTAAAGGAGTTGTAAAAAAATAACAAAAAAACAAACGAACAAATAAAGGTGAAGATGTGGTTGGAGACTGTATGCGGCCAGAACAATCTAAAATATTTACTATCTGATACTTTAGAGAAAAAGCTGATGCCTGGGCTAGGACGCATGGACTAGCGGACCTCCAGAATGCCTTTTGTTGTCGGGATTCTGGCTTGTGTTGAGAGAGCAGAACAAGGCTAACTTCATTTTGTGCTACACCTGCCATCTTGTGTGTAACCCCTACACGACCTGCTCCGGAGAAAGGTCACAAAATGTCAGAACATTGCCCAGCCAGTCCTTGAACCAGTTTGAGTTAGCCAATGGGAATGCGGAAGCCCTAACCGCCACAGAATGTAAAGCCCATCTTTTGCCCGCCAAACTTGGGACTAGAGTAATAGGCTAGTTCAAACAGTTACTATAGGGTAAGTTGTAATTCAATTGGCTACCTGCGTGAGGACCCACAGGACTATGCAACTTTCTGCATGTGTTACAGATCTCATTGGCCACCTGCGTGTGGACCGACATGACTATACAACTTTCCGTGTGGCCACTGGCCCCTGTAAAACTGTTACGCCCTGTAACCTAGGCGTCCAAGTCACGACCCCGTTGTGTCGGATATACTTGGGCCCAAGCTCGAGCTTGCAAATAAACCCTCGTGCCTTTGCATCGGTATCGGCTCCTCGGTGGTCTCTCGGATTCGAAATCGGGAGCGTTACAGTGTCTCTCCTTGAGGTTCAAGAGTCAGGCTCTTGCCCTACTCCTCGCACTCCCTTCCTGAGTCAGATTCCAGAAGTCCTGGCTGGACAGGGCGAGTATGACCAGGGGGTCTGCCTTGAGGCTGATTATGGGTTTGCGGGTAGTTTCATTGTTATCGACTCCAGAAATACTGGTGGTTCTCTCTCTCTGCTCCACTTGAAATGTAACGTCCATACAGAAATGCACAAATCATTTCTTATTTATAGCTCCAAATTTATAGCTCCAAAAAAATTTCCAAGTGTACATCCAGGACAAGAAATGGAGCACCCCCAGAAATCCCGTGTCCATTTCCGCTCATTTTCCACAGCAAGCAAGCGCTGCCCTCACTTCATTAGCCATGGATTAGTTTTGTCTTTTTGTAACTTCACAGAAATGGAACATACAGCGTGAGCTTTTATGCTCGGCTTCTTTCATTTTACTTAATGTCCAGGAGATTCATCCATGCCATTGTTTATGGTAATAAATCCTTCATTCCAATTTGGTACAAACATTCCAGTGTGTGAGTAGAGCAGACTTGTTTATCTGTTCTTCTGTTGATGGGCATTTGGGTTGTTTCCAGCGTGGGGCTATTAATGAATAGTGCTTTGAATACCTGAATCTGTCACTGAATGAAAATAAGTGTGTATTTTCTTCTCCAGGGCATAAGATTTCGGAGTGGAGTTGCTGAGTCAAAGGGATATGTATGTTTATTTTTTTAGTACATCTTACTTAACTATTATTTAAACCTTGGAACTAAGAGCCCCCTGTACTTTGGTCATTTCTCTGGGGTGGGTTGGGCTGGACCAGAGTCGGACACCGAGGCTGAGTGAGAGACTGTAGCCAGGCCCCTGGAGTGCTACCCCAGGCCTCTCTTTGCTGGGCATCTCCCCACATGCCCTGTGTTGGACTCCGGGCTCAGGCCAGCTGGCATGAGATACCAGTCCTCAGGCAGCACATGAACTTAGGGATCTCAGGAACAGCATGTTCTCATCATCAGAGATTTTAGGGGAGACCTCAAGCTCAGCCTGTCCCCGAGTTCATTTCTCTCAAGGGGACTTCTCTTCTCCTTCCCTTCTGCCCAGCTAGCCTTTAGAACTGAAGATGATGAGTGCCTGGCCCCTCATCTCCTGGGGGACAAAGGCTAGATGGAAGACAGGTGATCCAGGTTGGTTCTCCCTGCCCCTGTCTTCTCCCCTGGTGCTCAGGCAGAGAAGAGCAGGGAGGCTGTGTGCCTAAGAATCCACTGGAGAGGGGCGCCTGGGTGGCTCAGTGGGTTAAAGCCTCTGCCTTCGGCTCAGGTCATGATCCCAGGGTCCTGGGATCCAGCCCTGCATAGGGCTCTCTGCTCAGCGGGGAGCCTGCTTCCCCCTCTCTCTCTGCCTGCCTCTCTGCCTACTTGGGATCTCTCTGTCAAATTAATAAATAAAATCTTTAAAAAAATATAAAATAAAAAATAAAAAAGAACCCACTGGAGAGCTGCTGAGAAGAACCGGCAGCTCCCTCCAGCCAGCCCCATCTGATTCCGTCAGGCAAGGGCTATTGCTACCGTGCAGGATTCTTCCCCCTCCCAACCTTCCTAACCTTCCTAGACATGCCCCAGCCCCCTGCCACTGGCCGCTCTGTTTCTTCCCAGGCAAATGCTTCAGGAAGTGCTTGCAAAGACCTACCCTGCCCTCCCTCTGAGTTGGTGCCCGGGAGTGGGAAGTGGATTTTGGTGCAGCCTTCCTTTTCCTTAACTCAGGCGCAGCTCGCCCCCCACCCCATCCCGAGGCTCTCTGTGTCTCTCCCTGTCCAGCACTTGATCTGACAGGTGGTTCCGTCAGCAGGGCCAGCAAGCAGGCCTGGAGAAGCCTGGCTGAGGGTCAGCCGTTTGGCAGTGCCGCTGGCAGGCTGACTCCCTTCTCTCCTGCTGTTTGCCTTGAGGTGCTGCTTTGTGACTCCATTCTGGAACTTACTATTCAGTTATATGGCAGCAGTAAAGACACGAGGCTCAAAAAGACACCAATGAAACAGCCTGTGTTTTCAATCCTCTCCTGTGTCTATTGGACTATGAATCTCTTCAGGAAGTTACAAGAAGGGGGAAAAAAACTAGCCTGGGCTGCGCCTTTCTGCTGGGCTCTGTTGCTGGCCGGACCCTGACTGCCTGGACAGCCCTGGGGATAGCCCAGAGACATGCGCAGTGGGCATCGTGGGACCTCAGAGCAGGGATGGCTAGGAGGGCTTCCAGGAGGCGGCTTGAGCACCTCTCAGAGAGTTCCTGGAGGCTGTGGGGAGCACAGGCACGGCTTTCTAGGATTGGAGCAGTGCAGTTACTTGGGGGGACTGAGGCTGCATTGGAGATGGCTTGTAAGAAAGCCTTGTATTTGGGGACACCTGGGTGGCACAGTTCTGACTCTTGGTTTCAGCGGAGGTTGTGATCTTGGGGTCATGGGATTTCAAGCCCTGCGTTGGACTCCGGGCTCAGTGTGGAGTTTGCTTTGAATACTTTCTCCCTCTGCCCCTCCTGCTCATTCTCACTCTCTCTAAAATCATCTTTAAAAAAAAAAAAGCCTTGTATTTGGTGAGCATAGAATCTAATACCCTTCACTGAATATTAATTACTTATTAATCAGTGCATTCCTTGCCTTGACACATCATCACAGCTAGGTTCTAGCCAGGCCACACCGAATTCTGCCTAAGTCTGGTAGCCTAAAAAAAGTTGTGGTCTGGGACCAGACTCTGGAGGGTTAGCAGGCAAGGTTTGTGTCAGTGTAGGGGTATGTTGGGGCGGCCTGAGGACTAGTAGCATTCCTCCCACAAGGGAGACGTCCTGGGCTCTGTGAGCAAGGGGGTGGTCTGCAGGTGGAGATCCCATGGTCATGAGCCAAGGCCAGCGCAGTGTGGACTGAAAGAGGGAAGCAGTTCCCAGGAGTGGCTAGTGGAAGAAATGTTCTGCTGGGTGAAAAGATTGCTTTTCCTGCAGGTCTGCAATTTTTTTTTTTTTTTTTGCAAAGCTGCTGTCCTGCCTCTGCCAGGTTTGTAGGCCCCTTTACTGCTTCCAAGGGTATTCAGAGCCCTCCCCACTTGCCCTCCTGCCCCTGTCCACTGCTAAGACTATGGTCACTATTGAGGGGCACCTAGGGCAACGCTCAAGGCTAAGATGAAGTCCCTCCGCGTCTGCCTTCTGTCCGCTCACAAGCGTCTCTCCTTGTAGGAGTACTGAGGAAAGAACCAGGGAGGCAGGCAGGCGTCTGGGCCGGTCCAGCTGGGTCCAGGGCCCTTGTCTTTGGTTGAGATCACTGACCAGCCATTGCTAAGCAGAGAAGCAAAAATGGGGGTGGGAGCAGGGCCTGGGTTAGGGCAGACTGCTATACTTCCTGGGCAGTATTGGACTCAGGAGACCCAGGTTCACCTCCTACCGGGCCATGGGTGCTGGATGAATCGTGTTCCTTTGCCTCAAGTTTTGCAGGTGCACCTGACTTAAACCAGTATATGCTTGGGGTATGGGTGGAAGGTAAGAGACAGAGGGCGAGGGAGTTGGGCATTGGAGAGAGAGGACATCCTGGACAGGAGGAACTCTAACGTGAGAGGCCGAGGGAGGGGGCATGTGGGAGTCAGAATGTCAAATTACCAGGGGCTTGCAGAGATGTGTAAGGGTCCCTTCAGGTCTAGAATGTATTTTATAGTTCCCTGGGCAAAACACTGAACTAGCCCATAAGGGAAATAGGAAACAAAGTAAAGCCAAAGTGATGCTCAGCTTCCAAGATCTCATAACCCAATTTCAGAGCAGATACTACTTGAAGGTCAGGATGGCAGTACCCTTGGCAGCAGGAAGACCAGATTCTGTCCGGGGTGTGAACTGTTCTAGCAGAGGAAGTGTTAGTAGGACTCAGGAAAGGGGGAGAACAGCTTCTCCACCATCTGCTTCTCCACAAATGCCCTGGGCCTTTACCTTGCCTCAGGGAAGATGTTTTTGACCATGTGTGCCCTTCCAGTGGTGGGGGTCAGACCCACTTTGTGCCCCAATTTTTTTACTGTATCGTCAGAAAACTGTAAAAATAAACTTTTATTGCCACAAAACCTTATTAATACAGGCCCACAAGCCCTCACCTGAAACCCTTCGGGCCAGATATATTTAAGAATTCGGAATTCCTTGGGTTTTAGAAAGTGCCAAGGCACAGATGATGAACCTCACATAACGTCTCCAGAGGTGGTTTGGGGTGACACGCTGTAATCAAAGACATCAGTACTTCCCTGGAAAACTGTGGAAAGGCCACACTGGCCCACAGGGAGCCTCATTTCACTGCAGCTTGGGTTTGGATGCCAAGGAAGAAACTTCTGCTTTGGGTTTTGGATTTCAGAACTGCAGATAAGGGATTGCAGAGCTGGACTTACACACGCCCATTTCCAGAGTGGCGCCCTGGCTGTGCCGTGGTGAGATGTCTAGATCGTCGCCAGACTTCCGGGCCTCCCTCCTGGCTCCAGCACGGACCGGCTGTAGGACCTTGAGTTTCCCTTTCCTCCCTGGTAGCACAGGATTATTAATTCTCCCGCACAGGCGTGCCCATGAGGATTGAATAGTTTTGTACCCATAAAGTACTCAGAACCCTGCTTTGTAAGCCTGGATGGCATCACGGAGACAGGCAGACAGACATGTAAGACCACATTTTCAGTACTTTTGGATAGTTCAGAGCTCCCTCCTGAGGCCCTTCAGGCCACCAGGGCAGATGGATCTTTTCTAAGTATCACAGATCTTTCACATCCTTGGGCATGGGGCCTCCCCGGGCTGCAGACATGAAGGTTTCAGGAGTCCCAGAAGAGGCTCTGTCACACCTTGGGGTCCTCCAGAGAGGTGGAGGGGGCCCTGCCCTACCAGGGGCCCAGCCTCCCGTCCTTTTTTTTTTTATTTTTTTCCTCCTGTCCTTTATGACAGTGGAGTGGTCCCGCTGCACATCGGGTGGCCCGGAGACTGGAACTGCTTCCTGAATAAACAAGAATGTGTGCTCCCTGTGAGGTTGTTCACAAAGGAGACTTGGGGTTTCTGCTCCACTGAAAATTCGGAGGGCAGAGGTGAGGCCGGCCCCTCCCCAGTCCCACCCTTAACAAGAATGTGAACAAACATTTCCGCCAGACAAGGACAAGGTGGAACTCCTCTTTCCCTTACTGTAAAGCTTAAAACCATTCAAAAGGACAGGATGGAAAATACTGACCATATTGTCTCCCATCCTCCAGCTGCCCTCAGCTAACAGGCCCCTGGGCAGCTGACTCTCTGAACTTGTCCTCATCTACACAAAGACACCACCCACACACACCCCCTCACCCCTACGCACCTACACGTACATCATGGACCCCTCCCCTCACGCTCCCACAACCACACACCCTCATAGTCCCCAACAGTTTAATCATCTTTGCAAAAGAAAATACACATACACACAAGAACACACTTATACAAAGAGGCAGGCATTTGGCCATTTCTTCAGATGCCTGCAGGTGGGGTCACGGTGCTGCTCCCTGAACTCTGGGCCTGTTGTTCTACTTCTTCCCTAAGTGCCCAGAGTTTCAGTTTTCACGCTGGGGAAGTGGTGGTGAGAATCACGTCACCCAACTCACAGAGAACCTGAGACTCAGACTCAAGCGGGATTTATACTTAACACAACAGCATTCTGCAAACGTCAAGTGAGAGCCAATCCGAGGAATTATTACCGCCCTCCTCCGACCCCCCAAACAGGAGACAGACTTGGAAAAGGACTTCGGGAAGATGGCGAAAGCTATCTCAGTGGCAAGTGGCACAGACTGCTTGTAACGGGGCTGATGGTGCTGTGGGGGGCTCCATTTTGGGGTGGGGTGGGCCCTTCACAGTGGGGCCACCGCAGCCAGCCAGCTAGCTCCCTGGAGGCCCCCCCACACCACAGAGCACCTCTTTGATCTGTGAACTTGTGTCAGCAGAGCAGCTGAGCAGCCTCCACTCTCACTGGGCTTTGGGAATTCTGAGGGTCCTCTCCACCTGCAGGGAGGAAGTCGGGAGGTGACCTGGCTCGCTCCCCAGCCCTCCCCCAAAGCCAGCGGTGGCTCCCCGCCCCCTCCACCTGGCCCCTGGACGGCAGGAAGGAGTGAGGGATGAGGCCATGCTGGAGACAGAAAGCTCTCACCCACCACCCTGCCTCCATCTTTGGTTCTCAGGCATCTTAGCCATGCTTGGGAGCACCTGGGGCTTCCTCTCCCCACCTCGCCCACCCCACAATCACCTGGGGCTCGTTTGCAAGATTCCTGATTCCTGGCTGTGGGAAAAAAGAACACAAAACCAGAGATTAGGTGGGTGGTAGGCAGAGGTGGAGTCCTGGGTCCCCGCCTTCCATTCCGTCTCCCCTTCTAGGGCCATTCCAAGGTCAGGCCTAGTGGTCTTTCCCTGGCTGTGGGATCCA
Source organism: Procyon lotor (assembly GCA_028646535.1). NCBI lineage: Eukaryota > Metazoa > Chordata > Mammalia > Carnivora > Procyonidae > Procyon > Procyon lotor. The sequence goes on along the minus strand of CM053607.1, from coordinate 124,803,780 downwards.
CAGTGTCCTCAGGATGATGGATGGCTATGGGGCGGGAGTACCTGGGCTTTTCCATAGACGAGGGAGAGCAGCTCAGTAGTCATTGCTGCTCCCCAAGAGGGAATTGTTCTGGTGGAAGGACGGACAGGAGCAGAGCATTTCTCCCCACAGGGGAGAGGGCCTTCCACTCTTTGTTCTTCCCTACCTACCTTGACAGTACTGCTTGATGAAGATCAACACTCCAGCCATCGGCAAGAAAGAGATCAACACGGGGATAACCACAGTACTGGTTATCCACTGCTGAGGCGGTGCTTCTGAGGGAGGCAGAGAAAAGGGGGCGCCAGCCTCAGGCCATGGGGCCATCTCTGGGGACCCTGTCACCCTCCCCGCTCCTCCTCAGCCCCTCCACCAGGCCCGGCTCCTCACCCCAGGCCACAGTGAGCGTATGGTTCAGGCCAGAGTGCTGCACATGGCAAGTGTACCCGTCCTCCATCCTGGCTGGTACCCGTATGGCCGCCCATGTCTGGTAGGTGCCGTCTCCACTGGGGCGTGTCTCCACATACTCAGTCTCTAGAACAAGCTCCTCCTCACCTAGCCACCAGCTCAATGAGATGTCCGGTGGGTAGAAGCCCCGGGCCCAGCATTTCAGTGTGATGCCACCATCCTGGGCTGTGTGTCTCGTCACCTGCACCGTCGGTGGCACTGCAGAGAGAGGTTGAGGGAGGAAGGCTGCTGAGAAGCTGCTCTCCGCCCACTCCTCATGATCCTGGGCTCCCCTAGCATCGTCCAGGGTGGGGGACAGGGAGGAGATGGAGACAAGGCCTCTGTCCAGGGGAGGCATTCAACTAGTGTTGGATGAAGGGATGACCAATTGCCAACCATCCCAAAGGGGCACAATCCTGGGAATTCCATAGGGGGGACATGAATTCTTGCCCCCAACCTCCAGGGAGGTCCTGGGTGGAACTCTTGGGTTCTATGTTCACAACCCCCTTCTTCCCACAGAAACCCTAGAGTTTTCTCAGAGACTTTACATATGTTCCCCATGACTCCCTCTCATGGTAGGTGCCTAATAAGAGGCTGATCAAAGGTAAGAATGATGGTCCTTCCCTCACTTTGGAAGGATGTGATCACGAGTGTAGCTCCAGAGTCAGCCTGGAATTAAAGCCCAGCCTTACTCCTGTCCACAATCCGCCAGTCTCTCAGGGCCTGTTGGGGATTCTTGATTCTTTGTTCTTTTCTCTCAGGGTTGCTCCAAATGACATCATCCAGGTGTAATGGTTCATTTTATGTGTCAAATTTACTGGGCCACACAGTGCCTAGGCATTTGGCCAGTCCTTCTTCTGGGTGAAATTCCTATTTGAATCAGTAGACACAGTTAAGGCAGATTGTTCTTCCCAGTGTGAATGGGGCCCCATCCAATCACTTGAGGATCCGAACAGGACAAAAAGTCTGACCTCCTGCAGCCCGTCTATGGACTCAAACTGAAACACTGGGGTGCCTGGGTCTCCAGCTTGCCAATTGCAGATCTTGGAACTCCTGGTCCTCCATGAGCATGTGAGCTGATTCCTTAACTCTCTCTGTACACATCCTGTTGGTTCTGTATCTGTGGATTCCTGACTAGTCCACCAGGTGACAGGCAGATAATATCCCCCGGTGCTGGATGAGAGCTCAACAATGTAATGTCAATGTAAGACACCAGTATGGTGCTTCCGGGAGGCAAGGCTACTGTTAATCATCCCTGTAATACTGACGAGGACACTCGTCAGGGATGAGTCAGGGATGACGAGGGCACAGAAAGGGCAAGTGACTCACCCAAGGTCACACAGCCAGCGAGTCCTGGAGCCACGCTGTGGCTCTGGAGGCTAGGCTCCAGTGCCTGAGCTGGAACCCACCACACTCTGCTCTCGTAATCACATCTTCTCTTGATGTTATTTGCCCTGCCTTCCCTTCAAGGAACGTCCTTCCCATTGCCTCAGCTGATTCACATCGCGTCACTCAGGCACACCAGACATCACGGTGTGTTGGGTGCTCTGACCAGCCCCACCCACTAGCAGCCAGCGAGGCCTCTGCCGCAGGACCCCCAAGCACCTGCCATCCCTAGGGTCCATCCCAATCCGTCTCTCCAGCCCTGCTGGATGGAGTCAGAAGTGTAGGACGCACCTAGAATCTAAGGAGCATGTTTAGCATGAGGGGTGTGTGGGGGCAGAGAGGTAGAGGGCCTCAGCTTCCCTGGCAGTCCCCAGTTGTCCGGGGACTGGCCTCGTGCGGGATGCTATCCCTGGGGCCCGAGGTCCATTTCTGAAGGAGACCCACAGGATGTTAAGCCCCTAGAGGGCTTTTTGAGCTGCCTGGTTTAACCTGCTCACTCTATGGGTGAATAAAATGAGGCCTAGAGGGGCACCTGAGTGGCTCAGGCGTTAAGCGTCTGCCTTCGGCTTGGGTCATGATCCCAGCGTCCTGGGATCGAGCCCCGCATCGGGCTCCCTGCTCGGCAGGAAGCCTGCTTCTCCCGATACCATTCCCTCTGCTTGTGTTCCCTCTCTCACTGTGTTTCTCTCTGTCAAATAAATAAAATCTTTAAAAAAAAAATGAGGCCTAGAGTCAGGGCCTCTTTACCAAGACCACAGTGTTGCCCACCTCACCTGGAATAAGGGCCTGAGGCCAAGGCTTCTGTTCTGCTCTACATGAGGAAGCCCTTGGCTAGTCAGCCTTCCTTCTGGAGCTCAGTGGGCTTCGCTGAGCCAGGGGAGCACAGTCTGCCTCCTCGCCCCTGCCCCCAGGCTCTCGAGCACGGGAGTGTGGGCCCCTCTGTGTGGTCACAGGCTGCTCCTCACCTTTCCGGGTGAAGCTCTGGCCGCCCAGCTCCAGATACCTGCGCAGGGAAATGAGGCAGAGGCCTTCCAGGTAGGCCTTGTCATACTCAGCATAGCAGCGCTCCGTCTCCCACCAGCTCTTGGTCCGCGTGGCTGCAGGTTTGGCCGACACCCAGCTCAGCGTCTCCAGGTCCAGTGACAGGTGGTCCTGCCCATCGAAGCCAAACTGCCAGAAGCTGCTGGTACGGCCATCCTCCCGGATCTCACAGCCGAACATCCGCTGGGTGCTGTGCATGCCTGCACGTGTGGGCGAGAAGGCTGCCATTGGCGTGGGCTACGAGGTCAGATCCCTGAGAGCCGGAGGGAAGCCCGGCATCCACAGGTGCCTCTGAAGGGTTGGGGGCAGGGTGGCGGAGTTTAAAAAAACGAAGGCTCCCTGGGTAATTGTCATGAGCAGCCAGGGCTGAGAGGCCTGTTGGGCTTCTCACGGGAGAACGCTTGGGTTCATAGCTAGAGCCATCAGAAGAACTTAGCTACTTACGGATGGAAGAGGTCCTCAAGAAATACTCATGGTAAGACTGGGTCACATCCCAAATTCAGACACGTGAAAGACTTTCAGATGTGAGCCTGGCTGTTGGCACAGCAGCTGGGGGCTGGGGGCGCTTATCCTGGGGCCCCTGAGCTAACGTGTAGCTCTTCCCAGTCTAAGGCTTTTACACCTGTTTTGGGGTTTGCAGGCCCAGAGAGGCAAAGGGCTGTGAACCAGTGGTGTGTTCCTGCAGCACCGGCAGCAGCCAGCAGGGGGCGGGAGCTTGTCCGCGCTGAGAGAGGAAGCTGTGGCGGGAGGGAAAGGCTCCTATCCCTCCCTGGCACTGGGTAGAGCAGAGGTCCTCAGCTAGGTTCTCTCTCCCACCCTGAGCTGTCTGCCTAGTTCAAGTTCACGTGGCTTCCCACCCTGCATCGCAGAGGTGGTGTCTGAGAGCCTGGGAGTGGGTGTCATGAGGGAAAAGCCTCTGCCAGTCTGCAGGGGTCTGGAACCTCGGGTAGCTGAAGGGGAGGCATTCTGGGGTGCAAGCTACTGTGGATGCTCGCTGTGCTGACCCCAGGGGCTGGCTGCTGGAGCCACAACAGATTCTCAAGGCCCCGGGGCCCCCGCTTGGCTGCGGGGCTAGAGCCATGCATCAGGAGCATGCCTGGCACTCTCTTACGGGCTTGGGGGTGGCCTCTGTCCGCTAATGAAGGGCATGGCTGTCCAGAGGGTCGGCTCACAGAGTGTGAAGGAAGGAGGGGGTGGGGCAGCAGGAGCCTCTGACGCACCAGCACTCTGGTTGTGGTAGCCCATCACGGTCCATGTCTCCACCTGCTGCACCTTTGCCCAGGCCCTGTGCTTCTGGGTCTCTGTTTCCCAGTACTGGGCGTTGACGGTTGCCATCCACGGGGCCTGGGGCTTGGCCCTGTCCACGCGACTGTCGTAATGGATGAAGGGCTGGTCGTCCACATAGCCTACAGCCAGAAACTGGGGAAGGTCCGGGCCGGGCTCCGACAGGGCCAGGTAGTGGTAGTGGAGAGAGTGTGTCCCTGTGAAGACACAAGACAGTCAGGCTTGCGTGCCCTGCCAGGATCCACACCGCAGGCTGATGGGACTGATGGGCATGGCCGTGGAAACCTCCCCAGAGTATTTGCCATCAGTAAGAGCAAGAACTTGGGATTTCAGTGAGAAATGTAAGGGTATCCAAATAGTTTAAAGAATCAGTCAATCAATCAATCAGTCAAACATCGAGGCCAGAGTTCATGTGTGGAGGCTTGTGGACTTTATTTCCAGGAAGTTTTCTGCCCCTCCACCCCCAGTCAGGGTTTACTTACTCATACTTCACACTCTTCTCTGTAAGTGCCATTATCTGGTTTCCCATTTCACAATTTTTAGGTACAATAAAAAAAAAAATCGGTTGTTTGGCAGCTTAATTTCTGTGGAATTATTCATTCTCCAGAGATACTGATAAAGTGGGGCCACGATTCCTAGCTTGAACCACTGCTGCCAAATTGGTGGCATCTTGACTCTATTCCCCGCTCCCTCCTGTTCCCACAGGAGACATTGCTAGTCATCTCTTTAAGTCCAAATGCTGCCGCAAGGTTTGGTCTCCACCATCTCTAGAAGCACCAGCTTAGCCATTCAACTTGGTGCTGGAGATGAGATCTAGCAGCTCGCCCTGACTCAAGCTATTAAAAACAAGTGCTGTATCTTTAAAAAACTTACCCCACCTTTCTCAGAGGCTCACTTCCAGAGACTTACCCACAGCTAGCTAGCTAGCTGGCTTGTCTGTCTGTCTGTCTGTATGTCTGTCTATCAATCTATCTATTGCAATGCTGGGCTTGAATTCATGACCCTGAGATCAAGACCTGACCAAGAGTCTGATGCTTAACTGACTGAACCACCCAGGGGCTCCTTCCTTACTTCATTTTTTAAAAAAGATTTTGTTGGGGTGCCTGGGTGGCTCAGTGGGTTAAAGCCTCTGCCTTCGACTCAGGTCATGATCTCAGGGTCCTGGGGTTGAGTCCCACATCGGGCTCTCTGCTCAGCGGGAAGCCTGCTTCCCCCTCTCTCTTCCTGCTTGTGATCTCTCTCTGTCAAATAAATAAACAAAATCTTAAAAAAATAAAAATAAAGGGGCACCTGGGTGGCTCAGTCGTTAAGCGTCTGCCTTGGGCCCAGGTCAGATCCCAGGGGCCTGGGATCGAGCCCCGCATCGGGCTCTCTGCTCTGCAGGAAGCCTGCTTCTCCCGCTACCATTCCCTCTGTTTGTGTTCCCTCTCTCGCTGTGTTTCTCTCTGTCAAATAAATAAAATCTTAAAAATAAATAAATAAATAAATAAATAAATAAATAAATAAAATAAAAAAGATTTTGTTTAGGACTCTAGAGTGGCTCAGTTGGTTAATTATCTACCTTCTGGGGGCGCCTGGGTGGCTCAGTGGGTTGGAGACTCTGCCTTCAAATCAGGTCATGAGATCGAGCCCGGCATCGGGCTCTCTGCTCAGTGGAAAGCCTGCTTCCCCCCTCTCTCTGCCTGCCTCTCTGCCTACTTGTGATCTCTCTTTCTCTCTCTCTCTCTGTCAAATGAATAAATAAAATCTTAAAAAAAAATTGTCTACCTTCTGCTCAGGTCATGATCCTGTAGTTCAGGGGTCCTGGGATCCAGCCCCACATCAGGCTCCCGGCTCAGTGGGGAGTCTGCTCCCCCCTGTGCCTCTTAACCTGCTTGTGCTCGCTCGCTCACTCTCTCTCAAGTAAATAAGTAAAATCAAAAAAAGAAAAAAAAAAGGTTTTGCTCAAATGCTACTTTTTCAGTGAGGCCTTCCTTGCTCGCTCTATTAAGTATCTACAGCCCCAGCACTCCCCCTAGTGTTTTCTCTAGAGCATTACCACTACATAGACAATGCACTCGACTTGTTTCTCTTTTTAAAGATTTTATTTATTTATTTATTTGAGAGAGAGAGAGAGAGAGAGAGAGAGAGAGAGAGAGAGAGAGAGAGAGAGCGCGCAAGCAGGAGGAGCGGCAGACAGAGGGAGAGGCAGACTCCTCGCTGAGCACAGAGCCGGATGTGGGACTCAATCCCAGGACTGGGATCACGACCTGAGCCCAAGGTAGATGCTTAACCACCCAGGGATCCCTACCTGTTTCTCTTGTTAATAGTCTCTCCACTTATAACGTCAGTTCCCCAAGGGCAGAGATTCCTGTAGAGATTCTTTCCCAGCCTAGAAGAGCTTCTGGCACACAACAGATGTTCAACATTTGAATATTCAAATGTGAAAGGAGGAGTCAAGCGCATCTCCACCCTCACAGCTCCATTTAAGCTCCGTTGCAGCCACAGCAAACTGCACCCTGGCCCTTCGTACCTGCTGTTGCTTCTGCCCTGGGCTGCTCCCTCTCTTCTCTCGGCCAATGCCCTTCATCCCTCAGGTTGCAGCTCAGGTGTCCCTTCCTCCAGGAAGCCCTCCTGCTTCCACCCTGACACCCCTCAGTCCAGTTTCTGTGCTCCCTGTGAAACTGTGGGCTCCATGGGGGCAGGCACTACATCTGACTGTGTTACCACTGTTTCCACGGGTCTTGGGGAGAACATCATGTTTGGCACACAGTGGATACTGCCTGCCTTTATCAAGTTGGACAAAAAAACCAGGAGCATTAAAGGCAAGGATGATGATCACAGCTGTCATTTTTGGAGAGTGCCCACTCTGTGCCCTGCACCAGTTTGACTGCTTTTCATTCACTATCTCAGTTGATCCTTAGTATGAACCTAAGACGTTAGTGTGATTGGCCCCCTTCACAGATGAAGGAACTGAAGCTCAGGAGAGGGCGAGTAAAGCACCCAAAGCCATGGACTAGAAAGAGAGGAGCTGGGATTCTTTCCCCAGAGCCTGCTTTTTCTAAGTTTAGGAAAAGGATGAGGAGCTCTCTTCTTGCACTGGTGAAACTTTATGTGAGGTGAGAGGGATCAACGTTGAAAGGGAGTGAAGGGCTGGCATCAGGTCTGGGCTGGTGTGGGCCTCCTGGGAAATGATGGACTCTCAGGGTGCTGTTTCCTTACAAACCACCGAGTTAAGATTAGTGGGGTGCTCCTGGGCTGGGAGCTGGGAGCAGGGATGCAGGCTTTGGTAGGAACAGAGGCTATGGCTTCTCTGTGCTAAGGTGACCTACCTGCTTCTTGGCTCCAATCTGCAGCAGCTGCCTGTCCTGGGTGTGAGGGAGGGCAAAAAGCCTGTGTCCTTGGGTAGTTGCCTCCTGGGTGGTGGGGAAGCCATGCATCTTCTACTTTCTGTCCTCTCTCCTCCTCAGCTAAGGCCACACAGTGTGGTAGGCTGAATTCTGGCCCCCTAAGATATCCTTGGAACCTATGACTATTACCTTATATGGTAATAGGCACGTATATATATATATGTGTGTGTGTGTATTATTACATTAGTTATACATTATAGTATATAACTATATACTTGTATGTATACTATACATAATGTATATAGTAATACTACTATTAGTAATAATAGTAGTATATAGTAGTAATTAGTATATTAGTAGTAATTAGTAGTAATTAGTATATAGTAATACTACTATATACATTATGGTATATAACTATTATATATGTATGTATATATAATAGTTCTAAAGCACGTAGGTGCTGGGCCCTCTCCCAAGCACTTTCAAAATTTTGTTAATCCTCATAACAATTTTACTGGGTGTGGGGAAACTGAGCCCCAAAAGGGCAAAGTTACCTGCCAAGTAGCGAAAAGCAGGGCCAGACTGCACACCCAGGTTTTCACAATGTCTCCTGGGCTGCACTTGCCCTTTAGTGAACCCATGAAGGGCTGACACTGTGTGGGGGCACACACTAGTGTCCTCTCCCCACAGCATCTCCCCACTCTTTGCGCTCCACAGACACCTCCCTGGACATAGTTCCAGTGGGCTCAGCTCTGCCCAGCCTTGCCCATATGGCCAGGCGGGGCCCTCCCTGTTGCCCCACTCAGCAAGTACTTTCTGAGCACCTACTGTTTATCTGGCCATCTTGGAGGCTCTGGGGATGCTGGGAAAGCAGAAGGGCCCCAAGTGCATGCGCTTAGGAAGCTCCCATGAATGCAGGATAAACAAGATAAATGAATAAAATGACAGACCGGCCAGCAGTAAGTTCTGGTGGGACCAAATAAATAAATAAATAAGGCAGAGACAAAGACAAAATAATACAAAGTGTTAGGGGTGGGGTTTAAAATTTTAGATAGAATGGATAGGGAAGCACCCTGCCCCCTCAAGGAGTCTCTTGAATAAAGACCTAAAGGAGCCATGTAAAGGTCTAGGAGGAGCATTCTGGGTCTGCAGAAGGGAAAGCTAGTGGAAAGGTCCTGGGGCAGCAGTCTTCTTCTGGTGTTCTGAAGCTTTTGCAATAACATGGGAGAAAAATAAAATGGTGGTGTGACTCAGTAGCTGTAGGTGGTAAGAGCAAGGGTGAACGAAGGGGTTGACTCCCAAATCCTTCCCAGGCTTGTCCAGATGGTGCCTGGAATGGCCTGAATACAGCCTCTGGCCTACCCCTTCCTGCCAGGAGGGCTCTGGTTTCCGGCATCTGCTCTGCCTTGGACTTCTTCACCCATGGTCCATACCCTGGCGTCTGGGGTCCATCCCAGAAGTCAGGGGACTATTCAAGGACAAGTTCATGATTGTGGCCCCCTCACTCAGCCGGCTTCCAGCTACTGCCTCTCACATACCCAGTGAGGGGGCCACCATTTCCTTCTTCCCTGAAAATCCCACTGCTGTTTATTCTGCCTACTAGACGGTCCTGGGAGCCCAGCCTGCTCTCTGTGGGGGAGGGGCTCCCAGGCTGCTCACACCTGTCTTTTTGCTCTGGGAGGACTTTCTGAGTTGGGACTAGGTTCCTCCTGGCTGCCCGGATCCAAGAGGGAGCCTCATGCCTGGAGCTCCAGCCCCAAGTGTGGCAAAAGCAGCTGAGGAATCATCAGGCTACCTCTGTAGTTTTGGGGGGAACCTCCTGCCAGGCTGGGGTCAATGCCGGCCATGGTGAGACCACAGCAGGAGGAAGTGGAAGCCACATGGCAGGTGTCCAGAGGAATCTGCTCATGCTGTGACATGCCCGTCGCTGCCTCGGGCCCTGTGTCATCACCCCTCTTTCTTCTGTCACTGCTGCATCCCGGTCACTGGGCCACATCGCCAGCCCTGCAGAAGGGGGCAGTCCTGCCCTCTTCTGCACAGCTTCCTTCTTTCTCTGACTGGTGGGGGAGGGAAGTGCCCCACCTCTTTCCTACAACCCACGTGGCACTGCCACTTTCTAGCTGTGTGGCGTGTTCCACAGCTCCAGGCTTTGATTTCTTCATCTGTAGGTGAGGGCAATTACTTGACCCGCTCCACAGTGCTGGAGCATTCAGCGAGCTAATAAACATAAAGAAGAAGTGTAGGCAGGGAGGAAGGGCTCTGCAGACATCATTTGCTTAGACTTAGTCCTTTCCTATCTGGAAGGGAGAGGTGGGCATGGGAAAAAGAGAGCCGGAGTGAAAAAGCCCCCTGGGCCTCCGGAGTGTCTGATCTCTGTGTCCCCCACCTGGGCAAAGACAGCCTACCAGAGTCCCAGACTGTGGAGACATAACCCTGGGATGTCTGTGGGGGCTCCTGGACTCTGCCATCTTGCCCCCTTATCAGCAGTGCCTTACCTCCAGGCCATGGCTTGTTTTCTACCTTCAGGTCGGCTAGTTCTGCCATCACCATCTTCGCTAAGGAAGCCGGGCCATCGGCCACCACAGGCAGCCCCCAGGGACTCTCTGCAAGGGGGAAATGGAAAAGGGAAGTATGAATCTCAAGGCATAAATATCCTACCCATCCTTGTCTCTGCTTAGAGAGATGGTATGAAATGACGAAGAGAGGCACATTGGAAGGGAAGAGGGACAGAGAAGCCTTGTCTCAGGATTCACTGGAAACTTCTTTAGCACGGAGGTATAAAACCAACAGGGCTGAGTTTTGGGTCTGGGTGCCAGAGCTTTAGAAGCATTGATTCATGGCATTTTTACTGCATTCCTGTGAGGTAGGCCCTGACTGTGCCCACTTGGAAGCCAGGGCTGAGTTGCCCTTGCCTCTGCCAGAGGTTCTCCACCCAGCTGTCCCAGCCCCTCCTGGCAGTTCTGCCTGGTCCTGTCCAGCTCTGTCCACTTGCTCAACTGTGTCTTTGCAATATCATCCATGCAGCCAACAGTTGGTGAGCACCTACTACAAGCCAGGCACTGAGCTAGATGGGGGCAGATTTGGGGACAGAGATAAACCAAGACAATCATGGGCCTGAAAAAGCTCAGGTCTGACAGGGAGGACGCAATTGAACAAATAAGTAGGTCCAATAAGGTGAGCAGGGCTGCTGAGTGCCAAGGCGCAGGAAGTCCCAGGTACTAGAAACACCCTGGGGTGGGAAGGTGTTTGGGTCACGGGCCTTATAGGCTGAAACCTGGAGGGGACCTCACCAGCTATGAGTACGAGGCAATGGGCTGAGTAAGGAGGGAAGAACATTCTAGGCTAGTCAATCTAGTGTGGTTCCAGGACCAGCTGCATCGTGCTACCTGAGAACTTGCTAGAAATGCAGTTTTGCAGGACCCAACCTAGCCCTACTGAATCCAAAGCTCGGGGGGGGGGGGGGGGGGGGGGGGGGGGGGGGGGGGGGGGGGGGGGGGGGGGGGGGGGGGGGGGGGCGGGTTTCCAGTTTTCTGTAGTTCAACAAGCCCTCTGGGTGATTCTAAGGTTTGAGCCGCTTCAAACTTCCCTGCTGCAGCACTCATGATATCTGCCCCCTGAAAGCCACTCCCCCATCCCTAGCTTCTGAAGGGAAAGCCTAGCACCCAGGAATGTCGAGAGGGGGCCTGCCCCAAACCCCTGGCTACCTCCCCTCCATGTGCCATCTCTCTCCTACAGTTTGGTACATCCCAGGGTTATGTCTCCACTCCTTCCCTCCTCCTTGGCTTGGGGTCCTGACTCCTTAGGTCAGCCCCGGGCCAATCCCTCCATAAGACAACAGGGCCTATGTGCAAACACCCATGGCCATCCCTGCCACACAGAATTGGAATCCCCTTTTTGCCCCTATATTACACCCAGGGAGGGTTAGGGGGACTGTATGAACCTGAAAACCAATACAGTCTTGGCCCAGAGACACAGTAGCCCATGCCCCTGGGGTCCTGTTCCAAGGACCAAACTCTCCCTCAATCTTTCCAGACATCCAAAGTGATTCTCCGTCAAATGTTTTCCATGGGGGGCTGAGGGATGAATCCTCCTGTAGGTCCATCCTGTTGACTCCAGGAGCCTCATCTTGGAGGGAATAAAGAACCTCTTTACTTTCACTAACCTCTGGCTGAAATTTAGCCTTTCTCCTATGGTGAAGGCAACAAAGCTCAGCAGGATTAGCAGGACCTATGCTTTGGATTTGGACAGAAGCCACAGGCGCTTCCGAATCACATGACAGTTGATGCAGACACCTGGACATATGCTTTGCTCTCACTGATTCCCAATTCTGGGAATTGTTGCTATTTGGGGCATTACTTACTGTGTTAGCTTAGAAGCACACCTACTACACCTGGCACATTTATACATCTAGTTAAATTCTATTAACTATTGTATTAAAAATTTTTTAAAAATTTTATTTATTTATTTGACAGAGAGAGATCACAAGTAGGCAGAGAAGCCGGTACAGAGAGAGAGGGGAAAGCAGGCTCCCTGCTGAGCAGAGAGCCCGATATGGGGCTCGATCCCATGACCTGAGCTGAAGGCAGAGGCTTTAACCCACTGAGCCACCCAGGTGCCCCCAAAATTTTTAATAGCTTTATAGAAACATAATTAGATTCCTAATTCTATGTATTTCTATTGATTTATTTATGTTTGTTTATTTAGATAGTGCGCTATGGCGGAGAGGCAGACAGAACGGGAGAATCTTAAGCAGGCTCCACCTCATATTCCCCCGGGAGTGTTATGGGGGCTCCATCTCAGGACCCTGAGATCATGACTGGAGACGAAATCAAGAATGGACATAAGAGTCCCAAGCTTAACCGACTTAACAACTCAGGCGCCCTCCCCCAATGTATTTCATTTTATGCATTTAAAACCGGGTCCAAGGCATAAAAGAGGTTAAGAACTCAGACTTTAGATCCTGCCAGGAAGCGTCCTCCCTGGGCCCTAGTTTAAACCTGTAAATATTAAATTGAGGATTGTTCTGTGAGTTGAAATGGCTTCTTGTACGTGAAGCACTTTGAAGAGCGGGGCGTGAGGGTGACCAGTTATTGTTATTACTGTCACGGTGTACACTTCTCCGTCTGTGCTGATAGGCATTTGGGCATCTGTGTGGCGGGAGGGGCGGGGCCCCAGGGCGGCGGTGGGGAAACCCGGGATGAGGTCAGGCCCGGGTGTCAATGTCAAAATTAAAATTGGGAAAGAATGGAAATTCCGGGCCAGGTCAGAGAAATCCTCCCCGGACACCCACCGCAGGGGACGCACGGGTAACTGGGGAGACCCTCGCCAAGCCTCCAGGGACATCCACCGTGAAGGGTGGGCGCGTGCCGGAGCTAGCTGGCAGGGACCGTGCCTGAAGCTCTCCGATTCCTACCCCCACAGAGCTTCCCCAGGGCCTCCTGGGAGGACCCAGCCCCATGAACCGAGCGCCGTCCTACGGGGGGGCCCACGGGGACCCCCAAGGAGCAACAGCACCTGCCGCGTCCTGGCAGGGGTCACCGCCTGCCCTCCGCGTTTCGCCGGCTTCCCGCAGGGCTCTAAGCCAGATGCGGGTGCCAGAGAGGGAGGCCGCAAACCGGGGCTCTAATCCAGGGCTCCACGCCACCTGTGGGCCTGGGTCGGCTCTCACCCGCCCCGCTCCCAAACTCGGAAGTGGCCTCCGATCGCTCCCCGCGTCCCCTCGCCCCACTATGAGCTGCTGGGCGCCCCCTGGGGTTCCAACCGCAGGGCCCCAGCCTCTACGCCCCATTACCTGCTGCGCTCTCCGGCACTAGACGCAAGAGCTGCAGGAGCAGCAGCATGGTCTGCAGCAGCGTCCAGGCGCGCGCGGTTCCGACGACCCGCGAGCTGGGGTCAGCCAGCCTGGAGCGCAGCCCCGCGGCGTCGATTTCCCAGGAGTCGGTCCTCAGCTGTGGGGTCAGGGGCCTGGCGCTAATCACCGAGGGCTAGCGCGCAGCGTCCCGAAGGTATAAGGCGATCCACCTGCGGACTCTGCTTGCCTGGCTGACCCCCGCTCCGCTCTGCCCCGCCCCGCCCCTCCCTGCCCCGTCCCGCCCGGCTGGGAGGGGGTGGGCTCCGGCTCCGCTCCACCCCACTCGAGGGCTCGGCTCCGGCAATGCTCTGCCCCGCTCCGCCCCGCCCCTTCTGGCCCCCAAACGCCGTCGACAGTCTCCCCACCACAGCTCCCGGATGTCCCCTTTGCAGGTCCTCTGAAGTGGAACAACAACAAAAAAATTACATATATATATATATATGAAAAGCAATCTTGTTGGTAATTGTCAAATATTGCTTACATGATGCTTCACTCCCTCATGACATGAGACCGAGAGGTGGAGCTCCCGTTACTGTTATTTGGAACCTTAGGCAGCCGTCTGCAACAACTACCGTGAATCGAAAACACCTGTGGTTTCCACTGGGGACAAAAGCACAGGTCTTGCTAATACTGGGGAACTTTGCTACCTCCATTCATGCTAGGAAGAATGCCTAAATTTCTGCTAGAGGTTAGAGAAAATGAAGGTTATTTTTCTCGTCCAGGCTCACAGACTTCCCTCAATTCTCACCAGGGATCCTCATGTTTTGGATAATGCTTTTCACCTGGGGAGTTTCTGATATTTGAAAATTCATGGGGAGGACTTTGGCAGCCCCTAGTTGGGTGGGTTGGGGAGCTCCTCGCCTGTCAGGGGGCGGGGAAGAATGCCGGAAGTCTAGCCCTGCGGGTCTGGAGACAAGATGCCCTTGGTGTCTCGTCAGGCCTTCACCAAGGAAGAGGCCAGATTGTAATGATCCGGGTCTACAGCACATGTCTTGCGTTTTAATATCGTCAAAGGAACACTCAGAGGGGATAGAGCAGAGTTGCAGGGAAGGTGGGCATCAAAAAGTCTGGTTAATCAAATAAAAATATTTAAAGGAAAAAAACCTGTGAAATAATATTTGCATTGTGATATGATTGTTATAGTCACGAAGGCAGTGACATATCTGCAGATGAGCATTGCAAAAATCAAGGAGAAAGTTATTTTTCGAGGCAATCCAGGTTTATTTTGGGGGGTCAAACCAAATAGAGCAGCCCAGTTAGTCTTGGTTTATTTCAAGGTATAAAGCCCGATGACCAACTTGTCCCGGTTTTAGCACTGAAAGTGGCATTTGTAGTTGTTGTATTTATAAATGTTTTGCATATTCAGGTGCCTGACTAGTCATTATGTTTTCTATAGAGTCAAGCCAAACATTTATATATTGAGACATATGTTATGATCGTATTATAATTTAATTGTGAATACTTTTTGTTACAACTAGTATATTATATTGATTTTAATTTTTAATTCTCTGGGTGTGTAGGTTAAATTATCTTTGGATTTCCCTTAAGGACAGGAAAGAATGTTACAAAACCTTTGTGATAAGGAGAGCTTTTCTGGTGGGGCTCAGACACACACCCATACCCACCACAGGTGAAACTTGGACCCTGAGCAGGAAGAGGGGACAGGTAGTGGTGACAGTTGACCCCAGTCTTGACAGAAAGGGTAAAGAAGATGAGATAGGATGAAAAGAAGTTTTTGGGGGGTGCCTGGGTGGCTCAGTTGGTTAAGCCACTGACTCTTGATTTCAGCCCAGGTCATGACATTAGGTGCTGGGATTGAGCCCAGCATTGGGCTCTGTGCTCAGTTCAGAGCCTGCTTGAGGATTTCTCTCTCCCTTTCCTTCTGCCTCTCTCTCCTGCCCCCCACTCACTCACTTTTGTATTCTCTCTCTAAAATAAATAAATCTTATAAAAGAAAAGTGGGGGTGCCTGGGTGGCTCAGTCTACCTTCAGCTCAGGTCATGATCTCAGGGTCGTGGGACTGAGTCCCACAACAAGCTCCCTGCTTAGCGGGGAGTTTGTTTCTCCCTCTGCCCCTCCTCTTGCTTATGCTCTCTCTCTCTCTCAAATAAATCAATAAAATCTAAAAAAAAAAAAAAAAAAAAAAAGAGAGAGAGAGGGAGAAAAGAAAGCAGCCTGAGGGAAGGGGGTAAATACAGGTATACCTAGACCGGCAGAGAGGTGTGAGTGGTGAGCTTGGGTAGATGCTGGGGAAATAGAAGGCCATGCCTATGACCAGGCTGTCAAAGCCCAACCACAGAGGGCCTTAAGGGTCAGGCTAAAGAATATGGATGCCCAGCTTCAGGGCTCTGTAGGGTCCCTGAACACTGTAAGTTGCCAGGCCTTCCCATCTATTCAGCTGGCGGGGTGTATGCTCTGCACCAGGCACCTCACTGGGCACTTGGGACAGGCAGAAATCCAGTGAGGTCCCTGACAGTAAAGTCCACAGTCTGGAAGGAGGTAGATTGGCATTAATTACCCTAATCCCAACAGCCAACACCAACACGGAGATAGCCAAGGATGGACTGCACAGGCCCTGTCCTAAAAACCCTTTCCTTACAGCTGTCACTCAGTCTGCTCAGTAAGTCCCTGTGACAGGACCATCATTAGCTCCATTTTACAGATGGGGAAACTGAGGCAGATTGAGGTTAAGTAAGCTTGTGAAACTCAGGCAGCTGGTAAGAAGCTGGACTGATATTTGAACCCAGGCCACCTGGCTCCAGACACCATGCTCTGAACCATTTCACTTGTGGACTGGGAAGGGATATCTAGCACTTTGGGTGCTATGATTGAGGTTCAGAGGGGACACTGGGGGGGAGCAGCCAGCATCTAATGGGGGTTTCCAAGGGGTGTCTTGGTTGCTCCCTTTCTGTCAGGGGAGGATGGGAGACCAGCTTTCTGAGAGAGGAAGAGAAACACCCCAGGAGGCCAGCCTCATGAGCATCTTCATGGACAGGTCTTTCCGAGGTCTTGGGACCCAGTCAGGCATCCTAGAAGCGCTCACTGCTTCCTCTGGGGTAGGCAGTGTCTCTGGAGCTGCTCCTGGGCCCCTCCTGCTTGCCTGCTTATGATCTTGGCTCAGAGACACCGTGGCCCCCTCCCCTGGGGTCTCTTTCCCAGGGACATCGTCTGAACTCTCCCCTATCCCTGGTTCCTCTCTCTCCACTGACCTCTTGCTCAGACCTTCAGGGTGATTCTCCTTTAAGTTTTTCCCACAAGGAGCTGAGGGCTGAGTCCTCCTGTAGGTGAACCTGAGACTCTCAGGTTCCTCCCTGTGGCATAGCTCACCTTTTAGAACTGAGGGCCAAGGCCATGGAGCAGCATCCTAGGCCCACTCCTGGCAGGGTGGGGAGTCTCATCATCAAAGTCAAATTGTTACCATCTTACCTTACAGCTCAAATAATTAGCTAGAGACAAGTCAGTTAATAAGATAACCAGTGGGGCACCTGGGTGACTCAGTTGTTATTCGTCTACCCTTGGCTCAGGTCTTGATCCCAGGGTTCTGGGATCGAGCCCCACATTGAGCCCCATATCCAGCCCTGCATCCGGTTCCCAGCTCAGCAAAGCCTGCTTCTCCCTCTCCCAATCCCCCCGCTTGTGTTCCCTCTCTCGCTGCCTCTCTCTCCGTCAAATAAATAAATAAAATCTTAAAAAAAAAAAAAAGATAACCAGCAATTCTGAAGTTAGCAATAAAGGCAGGGACAACATTAATTACATTTACAGGGTGCACTGGGCCAGGATTTCCGGAGAGGGGGAACTTTCCACGCTTCTGTGGCACCTGTCAGCCTCTGCTGAGAGATGAGGATTCTCTGAGACCACTTTTGATTGTCTGAAGCCCTTGTTGAAGGAAGACAGTACTGCTCAGAAGCGGAGATGGAAAGCTGAACCTATTTTGTGCTTAAGCCCCGGGGAGCTCGTAAGACACGGTCTTCTTGAGCAAAACAGAAGTGACCTGATGTAGGTTTTTGAGAAGCACAGTGTCAGGGACTGGGGGGTTTTCAGAGTTGCGCGTGTTTATATTCAATTTGAGAGTGGTGGTTGATGTGTGTCAGTTGCTGATGAGCTGATTTTCAGAAGTGTGGTCACTGGGGCAAGTCGTCACTGATGGATGATCACACAGCAGGTTCTGGGGGTTGCACATGGGAGTTACAAGTTCTCATCCTTCACAACCTTTGGCTAAGGTGTCATCTATCAATAACAGGCTCCTTGGCCAATGTCTTCACTCCTCTGGCCTGAGACCTTCGAGAGGAGGAAGGGACATGGAAGATGGCACACAGGACACATTTCTCTTAGGTCATGTCTGCTGGCTCCAGGGACTAAGGTGTTCTCCAATGGGGGACTGCTGTCTATGTTAGCCCAAGAGCAGGGGGAAACCACAAGTGCTTTGCCTTCTCTCATGCCTCCTTCACCTCTGGGTCTGCTTAGCCCACCTTTAAAGATTTTATTTATTTGACAGAGAGAAACACAGCGAGAGAGGGAACACAAGCAGAGGGAATGGTAGCGGGAGAAGCAGGTTTCCTGCTGAGCAAGGAGCCTGATGTGGGGCTCCATCCCAGGACCCTGGGAGCATGACCTGAGCCGAAGGCAGACGCCCAATGACTGAGCCACCCAGGCGCCCCTTAGCCCGCCTTTAGAAAGGATGAGGCAGGGGGCCTGGGTGGCTCAGTTGGTTAAGCGACTGCCTTTAGCTCAGGTCATGATCCCAGAATCCCGGGATCGAGTCCCACATTGGGCTCCCAGCTCCATGGGGAGTCTGCTTCTCCCTCTGACCTTCTCCCCTCTCATGCCCTCTCTCACTCTCTCTCTTGAATAAGTAAAAATAAAATCTTAAAAATAATCTTTTAGAAAGGATGAGGCAAGAGAAGAAATACTAAAGGGATGCTGGAGGATGGGTGGGGTGGAAGGAAAGAAAGGAGTGGAAGCAGATGAGGGCGATGAGGGCTTCTGGCTGGTGAGAATGCAAAGCTGAAGTGACCTCATGCTTTATGGCAGCAAGCCATTCCAGGATAGCAAGGGAACATGGTGGGGACCCTGCAAACCTGATGGGACATAGAGCCTTGCAAAGCTCACAGACCTCTTGGAAGGGCCAGCCTCACACTGAAGGGCAAGTCGGAGTTAGCACTTCTGCCCCCAGGATGGCCTGGCCGGAGAGGGGCCATCGTCTCCCCACCTCTACTACAGGGCTGTCCCTCAACACCTATGTTGGGAGGAAGGCACTTCTCTGTGGCCCTCAAGAGAGGATGGGAGCTGGGAGGAAAGGAGAGGCAGAAGGACTCAGAAACTGTGGGCAACACTGCCTAAATCCTCCTGTGATCCTGTGGCCCCAAACAGTAAGTCTACTTCTGTTCCATGATGCAGCCCACAGATTTCCCACAATGTTGGGGAGAGGATGGGGCAGCTGGGAGGGAGATAAGAAGAAAGAGACAGGAGTGTTTCCGGCTCATGTGGGGAGGCTCACAGGGCACTGGGCAAGAGGACTGTGCAAGAGGATTGTGGTCATTGACCATCTGTGGTAGGAGGTCACTCCTTGGCAAGCAGGTGTCTGACCCTCCTCTTCTTTGGTAGAGCCCTCCTTCTCATACATTTCAAAGTACCCCACCCCAGCATAACAGGTGGAAAAGGGGGACAAATAGCACAGAAGGATAGGGAAGATCAAGGGAACAGTAGGACAGGAGGGTGAAGTGGACAGAATGACTGGAGGACAGAAAGATAGGTGGACAAAGAAGACAGAAGAATGAAGAGGAGAGGAAGATGAGGTGGACAGAGGGACAGAATGACAGGAGGACAGAAGAACAGATGGCTGAGGACAGGAGGATGAGAAAGGAGAACAACGAGGGCAGGAGGACAGAAGGACAGGTGGATGATGAGGACAGGCAGATGAGGAGGATGAGGACTGGAGGACAGGTGGTGGAGGAGGACAGGAGGAAGGGGAGTCAGAGGATGAAGAGGAAAGGAAATGAGTGACCCATTGCTGACAAGCAGCTAAAAGGAAGTGGCTCCACAAAGACCCCTATAAGGGCAGGAGGACAGGGTGATTTCTTCTTCAGAACCTAGTTCTACCACAGAAGGTATGATCAGGCAGATGGCTGGCCATATGGTCAGGCTCTGAGGCAACCTAGAGTCCTGAAGGGAAGGAGACCTGGCCTCACAGATATCTGTCCAACCAGTTCAGACAGGGCGCCTTCTGACCACCCCTGGGGCCCCCCAAGGAGCCTCTACGTGTGAGAAAGCAGACAGGACCAGTGGTCCTGGGTATGTGCTATTCTCAAGATTCGGCTGTTTGCTTTTCTGAGGGATTATTAAACTTCCTTTTCCACCTCTGGTCTTTCCTTCATGTGAAAATTAGCTCTGGAGTCCACTTTTGCTTTCTGTTTTCTAATAATTATTGTCATTGAAGGAGACTGCTTTTGTTGTTGTTGTTTACTCAGATGCTATTTATAACATTCTTGTCTCTGGAAGAGCTGAGGCCAGAACCTGGGATGTTTCCCAAGAGAAAGAGAAAATTGATTTTAACCAGGTCTCCTGGGTTCTGTGGCTCCAGGGTATCTAGGAACCCCTGAAATTATCAAATGGTGCATGTGTGCTTTTTGGAAGGGGGTGGGGGATGTTGTTGGTTAAAGATTTAACAATGTTCTCAAAACGTATTTGACCAACAAAAGGTGACACCTGGCTCCCAAAGATGCTGCCCCAAATCCTCTCAAATGAAACAATTCTGGGATCCCATGGATAAAAGAGAGAAAATAAACGATGGAAGTGAGAGGAGGCAGGGAGTGACAGGGAGACAAAGACTGAAAGGAGAGAGAGAGTTAGGGGGAAGGTAGGCACTGTGACTCAGCATCCCTCATGGCAGGCAGAGGTAAAACCCTGATTTTATTTTTTTATAAAGATTTTATTTATTAGACAGAAAGAGACACAGCTGGAGAGGGAACTCAAAGCAGGAGGAGAAGGAGGAGGAGAAGCGGGCTTCCCGCTGAGCAGTGAGCCTTTTGCGAGGCTCTATCCGAGGACCCTGGGATCATGACCCAGACAGAAGGCAGACGCTTAGCTACCGCGCCACCCAGATGCCCCCAAAGTTTTGATTTTAATCTCAGGCTCCTTGGACCCTTCCAGAGTTTTAGGTCCAAACTCCGCCCCCCGGAGGGACGGCGGTTCGTAAAGAAAAAAACCAAAAAAACCAAAAACGACCAGCCCTGGGACCAAGGATTGGCCTAGTGGGAACCTCATTGACCAATGAAAAGCAAAAGTCAAACTGATCGCGCATCATCAGTTACCAGGCAGATTAGTCGTAATTACATTCGTGAAGTGCAAACATCACCAGTTCTCTAGTTGAACTGGTCCTAAGAGCTTAGAAAAGAGTTTAACTTAAGTTTGTTAATTCACTCATTTGCAGGAGTATTTATTTGGTCTGCTGCACTTAGTCTACAAAGTACATGAGCAATAAATGAACTTTTGCTTTTTCTAGAACAGCTGTTTGACAACTGCACTGTCCTGGAACTCCACTTCTCTCCCCCCAACATTCTCTTGGGGCTAGAGTATTTGCTTTTATCTCTTCTGTGAGAAAACAGTATCTGTAGATGCTGGAAAGGGAATGGGAATGCAGAAACGGGGTTTTAGGGGCACCATCGAAGCATTAATGGGGACCATTGGTTTCTGGAAGGAGGCCAAGAAAGGGCTAGATTGTCCGAAGGAGGAGCTTTCAGAGTGGCAGGTGCTGTGTGTGTGTGTATGTGTGTGTGTGTACGCACGCGCGCCCTTGTAGGAAATTTGAAGATGGATTAACTTCCTTCAGATGGAGGAGTAACCTCACTCGGGGGCTAAATGTATTGCGACGGGGAAAATCAGACTCAGGTCAATGAGGATCATGTGGTTTCAAGGGTGTTTAAAGGTCCGGGGACCTTTGCCACTCCTGCTATACCCTGTGGCCATGCTAACCTGAAAGTGGACCTGGAAGTACAGCACCCCCAGTATCAGGGGGATGTGTGTCCATGCACGCAGAGAAGCACAGCTCTAATCACTTCCAGTGGGAGGACTGCGGTACAGCACCAGGAACCGCCTGGACGCGAGTGGGCACTGGTGGTTCAGGAGCGTGGGGGGTCGGGGGAGCAGGGGATGCGGGGGACAGGAAGCCTAGCAGCACCCCCAGGTTCTTGCCTGCCTTGTGCTCCAATCTCAGGGCCCTCCTCCCTCTTTCTTCTCTTTCACTGCTTCCCACTCTCCACCCTGGGCTACAGAGAAGTTCCTACAAGGCCCGGATGTGTCACCAGGCAGGTCTATCTCAAGCTCCTTCTTGGGTACAGCGTCCGCTGTCACTCATTTCTAGTAGATGTGTCTGGTGCCTGGAGGCTCCATGTCTCCATGTTCTCTGGATCTTGGGTCAGTTCTTTCCTGTCTAGTAGTCATCCAAGCATGATATTTTGAGGGAAGGAGCCAAGAGCTCAGGCTTTAAAATAGTTTCTTCTACATCTTGGTGAGTGTGTGCACGTGTGTGTGGTCACCTGGGCCGAGGAAATTAAGGTGCATACAGACTGGAGGGGCTGTATCCTGGAGCTTTATCCTCCCCACCCCCCCGGAAAGCTGGAAAATAGGGCTTGATGAAGAGAAACCTCTTCCAAAACCAGACTATTTCCTAGTCCCTGGCCCCTAGTAAAGCTGTGGCCCACGCTCCAGATTAATGGAGGAGCGGGGAGTCAGAGCAGGCCACTGAGTAACCAACATCATTCACTGTAGCTTCAGTGGAGATGGAAACAAACCCAAAGTACATCTGCCGGAGCTGGCTACATATGTGGTGATACATTATGGATATAGGTAGAATATTATTTGTCATGAAAAAATGACAGTGCATGGAAAGCTCTCCATCTATTGTGAGAACGGGTGTCTATTATGCTACTTCTTCTGGGGAAAAATAAGAATTCATATTTATTTTCTAGTGTATGCATTAAGGACAATATAGAAAACACAGGGACAACAAATTAAAGCCATCCTATATCGAAGACTTATACCATATTCACAGGTCAGAAGCTTTGCTATTGCAGTTGTCAGTTCTTCTCAATTATGCTTATAAAAATCCTTAACTTTTATTTTTTCAATCTTTTTAATTTGAGTGTAGTTGACAGACAATGTTTTTTTGATTTCAGGTGTACAAGTGATTTGACAAGTTTGTATATTACACTGTGTTTCCCACAAGCTGCCATCTGTTCCCACACATTGCTATTATGTCACTGAGTATATTCCATATGCTGTGTCTCTTATGCCTGCGACTTTGTCGTTTCATAACCAGAAGTCTATATCTCTCACTGCCCTTCACACATTTTGTTCAATCTCCTATCTCCTTCCCCTTTGGTACCATCAGTTTGTTTTATGTATTTATAGGTCTGGTTCTGCTTTTTATTTGTTTATTTTTTTTTAAGATTCCAATTATGACTGAAATCCTATGATAAGTGTCTTTCTCAATCTGACTTATTTCACTTAGTATAATACTATCTACGACTGTCCAGGTTCTCTCAAATAGTTAATTCCCCTCACTTACTCTATGGATTCAGTTCAATGCCAGTGGAAACCCCAGCAGGATTTATTTATTTACTTATTAATTAATTAACTTTATTGATTTTTAATTTCAAGTTTTTATTTAAATCCCGGTTAGTTAACATACAGTTTTTCTTTTTTTTAAGATTTTTATTTATTTGACAGAGAGAAACACAGCGAGAGAGGGAACACAAGCAGAGGGAATGGCAGCGGGAGAAGCAGGCTTCCTGCAGAGCAGAGAGCCTGATGCGGGGCTCGATCCCAGGTCCCGGGGCCCAAGGCAGACGCTTAACGACTGAGCCACCCAGGCGCCCATACAGTTTTTTGTTTTTTTTTTTTTAAGATTTTATTTATTTATTTGACAGAGAGAGACAGAGAGATCACAAGTAGGCAGAGAGAGGGGGAAGCAGGCTCCCTGCTGAGCAGAGAGCCCGATGCGGGGCTCGATCCCAGGACCCTGAGATCATGACCTGAGCCAAAGGCGGAAGGTTTAACCCGCTGAGCCACCCAGGCGCCCCTTAACATACAGTTTTATTAACATACAGTTAATATCAGCTTCAGGAATAGAATTTAGTGATTCATCACTTAAATATAACACGTGGTGCTCATCATAGCAAGTACTCTCCTTAATGCCCAAAACCCATTTAGACCATCCCCTAACTCACCTCCCTTCCAGCAATCTCAGCTTGTTCTTTTTAGTAGGAACCTATTTTATGGTTTGCCACATTCTCTTTTTTGCTCCTTCTGTTCATCAATTTCGTTTCTTAAATTCCGCACCTGAGTGAGATCATATGGTATTTATTTATTATTTTAAAATTGAGGTGAAATTCACATAGCCTAAAATTTAATTTTTTAAAATGACCAATTTGCTGGCATTTAGTACATTTGCAATGTTATGCAACCTCTGTACAGTTCCAAACATTTTCACTGGAAGCAAACATTTGGAAAATGTTATAAAATTACTTCAACAGATGAATGGATAAAGAAGATATGGTCCATATTATACAATGGAATATTATGCCTCTATCAGAAAGTATGAATACCCAACTTTTGTATAAACCTGGATTGGACTGGAAGAAATTATGCGGAGTGAAATAAGTCAAGCAGAGAGAGTCAATTATCTTATGGTCTCACTTACGTGTGGAGCATAAGGAAAAACATGGAGGGCGTTGTGAGAAGGAAGGGAAGGGTGAATGGGGGGAAATAGGAGGGGGCGATGGACCATGAGAGACTGTGGACTCTGAGCAACAGACTGAGGGTTTTGGAGGGGTGGGGGTGGGGGGTTGGGCGAGCCTGGTGATGGGTATTGAGGAGGGCACGTATTGCATGGGGCACTGGGTGTGGTGCATGAACAATTAATCTTGTAACACTGAAAAAATAAAAGTATTTGGGAAAAAAATAAAATTATTTCCATCACCTGAAAAGGACACCCTGTAGCCATTAAGCAGTTGCTCCTTGGTTTGCAGCAGCCTCACCCCAATCCCTGCCTACCTCCATCTTCCATGGCTGCCTTCCTCTGTGTCTCTTCTCTTTTTATAAGGACATCAATTATGGAATTAGGGCCCAACTGAATTCAGTGCATCAGCAAAGACCCAGTCTCCAGATAAGGTTACATTCACAGGCACTGGGGGTTAATTAAGATTCAGCATGTCTTTTTGGGGACACTGTTCAACTCATTCTGCCACCAATATGCATTCTGTCTCTGGATTTCCCTATTCTGGGTATGAGATTTTGTACCACAAATACTAATTATAAGTTACCACTCATTCCTGAATGAAAAGCTACCATACTTTGAACTCCTAATTTGCTCCAGTGGACTTTTCTTTTCTAACAGGTCCTCCCAACTTCCCCCTTTTCTCTATGAAACAGCATTTCTCTCCTTTGTTCTCTAGACTTGCCTATGGTTTTGCAATGGCTTGCTTGTCTGAATTGTAATTCTTTGCTATTCCCCCAAAACCCATTTTTGCTGATAAAATAAGTGACAGTTTTATTTTTAACATAAACAACTCTTTAGTAAGTCAAGTCTTATTCCTATTCCATCCTTTCATTCTAGTCCTCTCTCACATTTGTCCTGCTTTGACATGTATCATTAAATTCATTTGCATCTTGGAGAAGTATGTGTTGTAGTTTGTGTTTTTATGTTAAATGTACACGACTAGTACAATTCTCTGGAACAGGTTCTTCTTATTTTTTCTCACAGAATTGTGATCTATGTCCATTTTGCTGTGAGGACAGTGAAAACAGAATTACAAAATAGAGTTTATAATTGCTAGGGGTTCCCAAAATGGAGCCAGGAGGCCATTAGGAAAACAGTTTATGCACTTCCGCACCCAGATGGAAACAATTCTCACACCTGAGCCTAAACCACATAACCACATCCTGCAACATTTCTATGTATTAGATAGTCAGCTTAAACTTTTTCAGCATCAATCATAACTCTTTCAACAACAGTTTATATAACCTTGCAATTTTGGCCTTTATAACCTCTAATTTCTCCCCCAAATTGAAACACTCATTCGATTCCTGTTGAATTTCTGTCTCCTGAATTGCAACTCCTAAGACCCCAAATAAATTCACTGTTGGTTTTTACAATCTCAGTCTGAAGTTTGTTAGCAATATCTACTTGGTATTCCACTGTGGCTCTTTCTGCAACATCTCCCCTCACACATGTCCTCACCTTCCTCGTCTTTGATACTCATGGAGGAGTGCCTCATGTTTGTTTTAATCTCCATTTTTCCTCATGACGTTTGACTTTGAGCAACCTTTCATGTATCTATTGGCCTTTTAGGTTTCTCCTTGTGTGGATTGCCTTTTCAAAGTCTATTTTTCCATAGTGCTTCCTGTTCATTTCTTCTCAAGTTGTAGAATATATTCTGGCCATTGACAGTTGTTTTAAGTATCTTTTTCTGGGAAGTGATAAAAGAAGGAAATTTGGAACATGAAAAATGAAGAAAGAACAACAGAAAAAGTGAACTATGGGGAGATATAAAAACTATCTTCTTGAGCTTTCTAAATTTTGTTAGCTGTTTAAAGCAAAATTATTGTCTGATGTGATTCTCAGTGTATGTAGAGGAAATATTTAAGACAATTATAGTCTAAAGTGGGGGAGGCAAAGGGCCCAAATGGAAATAAAACTTCTACACTTAAAAAAAAATATTTCTTTTTCTTATCTGGCCTCTTCTGTTGTGTATATTGTGACTGTCATTGAAGGGAAACCTTCAGTTTTGATGTCATCAAAGCCAACAAGTTTTTGCTTTAGGGATTAAAAAAATATCATCTATGGTACTTATTTATTTTTTTTATAAAACTTTGAGATACTTGTAGATTCACATATAGTTTTTTTTTTTAATTTTTATTTATTTGACGGAGAGAGAGAGAGAGAGAGAGTAGGCGGAGAGGCAGGCAAAGAGAGAGGGGAAGCAGGCTCCCCACCAAGCAGAGAGCCCGATGCGGGGCTTGATCCCAGGACTCTGAGAACACCCGAGCTGAAGGCAGAGGCTGTAACCCACTGAGCCACCCAGGCGCCCCTCACATATAGTTTTTTTTAAAAATATTTAATTCAAATATAATTAGCATGCTATGTTATATTAGTTTCAGGTGTACAATCTAATGACTCAGCTATTCTATACATTTCTCAGTGTTCATTAACATAAGTATACTCTTAATCCCCTTTATCTATTTTACCCATTCCCCATTCAGCTCCACTCCGGCAATCACCAGTGTGTTCTCTATATTTAAGAGTCTGTTTTTTCATTTGTCTCTTTTATTCTATGTTCTTTTGTTTCTTAAGTTCCAGATGTGAGTGAAATTATATGAAAATAGATGAATATTTGTTTTTTAAAAGATTTTATTTATTTATTTGACACACAGAGAGAGAGATCACAAGTAGGGAGAGAGACAGGCAGAGAGAGTAGGGGGAAGCAGGCTCCCCGCTGAGCAGAGAGCCTGATGCGGGGCTCAATCCCAGGACCCTGAGATCATGACTCGAGCCAAAGGCAGAGGCTTTAACCCACTGAGCCACCCAGGTGCCCCAAAACAGATGAATATTTGGATATATGGTGTATGTGTATATGTGTATACATACATGTATATGCACACAATGACATATTACTCAGTCATGAAAAAGAACGAAATTTTGCCACTTGCAATAATATGGAGGGAGCTAGAATGTATTATGTGAAGCAAAATAAGTCAGTCAGAGAAAGATAAATACCATATGATTTCACTCATATGTAGAATTTAAGAAAGAAAACAGATGAATATTTGAGAAGGGGGGAATGGAGGGGCAGGAGGTGGATGCAAACCATAAGAGACTCAACGAAAGAGAAAAAACTGAGGTTGGTGGAGGGAGATGGGTGGGGAATGGGCTAGATGGACAGTGGTCGTTATGTGTAAATAATGAACGACTAAATTTTACTCCTGAAACCAATATTACACTATATGTTAACTAACTAGAATTTAAGTAGAGATTTGAAAAGAAAAAAATTAAGCTAAGTGTTTTAGACATCAGAATGTTACTTTTCCTTTCTTTCTCACTTTTGGCTGGGGCATGGCAACAATTGCTGCTCCATTCCAAGGAAAACTGCCACATGGAGATTTCAGATGAGGTGGTCACAAATTGATTAGATTACCATCACTGCATTAATTTGTATAGAAGGTACAAGATGGTAGGTGTGAGGGGATTCCTAGAAGGAACTCAAAACCATTGGAATTTCCTGAGCAATAGGGGTGTCTTTTGTAGGCTAATGAGGTGACTGGGGTAGAGAGCCTTCAGGAGAGGGGCTAATGGCAAAAAAAGACCAAACCAAGGTTAGAGGGTTAGAACTTTGAGCCTCCTACTTCCTTCTTTCTCCCAATAGGGAGAAACTGAGGGGAACTGGAGACTGAGTTCAATCACTAATGGCAAGTGATTTCATAAATTGTGTCTATGTAATAAAACTTCCATGAAAACCCCTAACAGGGTCAGTTCTTCACTCTAAGTATTGTTTGGGGCACCTCTCTATGTTGATGTGCTTAGATCTACTTTATTTCTTTTGACACAGTGGTCAGTCAAACATATATCCTACTATTTATTAACTATAAAACTTTAAATTTTATTAAGTAAAATTATAATACAAATGTCAGATTTGAATCAGCTGTAGAGGTCAGGTTTGAATCAGTGGTAGGAAAGAGGAGCCAGGTGAGTTTTAATCAAGGCAAGCTTTAACGGAAGCGCTCTCGGTAGAGGTTCCTTGGTCCGGGGTTAGAACAGGGCCAAGGAAGTCGCCCTGAGGGGTAGGGCTGAGGGGTTTTTAATTAGGGGCCTTAGGGTGTGGAGGGTTTGCTGGTATCTGAATGGCTGCGGTTTATGTATATGAGGGATATAAAATACACCAATCAATTGTCAGCTCATTATACAGAAAAAGGAATGCAAAGTTGACCAGTCAGATTGTTCGTGGTCATTGTTGTGGGTGATCTGGAAAGTTTCTGAGACAGGAAGCTCCATGGCAGGAAGTCCCAAGCCACCATCTTGTGAAACTGCGTGGCCATCCTGTCAGCTCTCAGCGTCCCTGGGCCCCGCCAGCCTAACAACAAATATATTAATTATAAAAGACATGGTATCACCCAGAGTACAGGCAAAACTACTGTAAAAGAAGGACCCAAGCACAGAGAATGAGAACCAGGGCAACCTCTCTTTCCCTCTTAGGACAGTGCAAAGGCATGCACAGCTGTGTGATGAGCACCTCTCTAGTCAGGCAGAATTCAGGCCCTGCCTATCTTCACACTCTAGCATCTCCATGCTCTTGCCCCCATCTGAGTATTTGTCTCAGTGGAGGAACCTAGGGGCTGGCCCTGCTCCGCTTATCACATTAAGTTTGGCTAACATATCACTTAGTTATCTCACTATATATATACCTCTATATTTCCAGTGGAAAGCTGGCTCTATGAAATCAGGGATTTCCATTTCTAGAGCTCCAGTGTTACAACAGTATTTAGCACAGAGCAGAAACTCATTAGAATTTGCTTAGAGAATAAAGGAAGAATTTGCTTCTAGAATAAAGAAACAAAAGAAGGAATTGTCAACCTGAAAATAAAGAACCACAATGAGAGATAAATGAGCATTTATTTGGTATTAAAGAATTGTGATCGAGGGAGCACAGATCCAGGTAAATACCCAAGCAGTGTTCCTACTCATAGAGTGAAAACAAAAGTTTTTTTTTTTAAATTTTTTATTTAAATTTGATTTAGTTAACATATACTGTATTCTTAGTTTCAGGAGTAGAATTTAGTGATTGATCACCTGCGTATAGCATCCAGTGCTCATTACATCAAGTGCCTCCTTAATGCCCATCACCCAACCCCCAACCCCTCTAACAACCTTCCAACAACACTCCATTTGTTTCCTAGAGTTAAGAGGCTCTTATGATTTCCTCCTTCTCTGTGTTCATCTTATTTTATTTGTTCTTCCCTTCCCCCACTTTCATCTGTTTCATTTCTTCAATTCCACATATGACTGAAATCATATGGTATTTATCTTTCTCTGACTTATTTCACTTATTTCATAATACACTATAGCTCCCTCCATGTTGTTGCAAATGGCAAAATTTCATTCTTTTTGATGACTAATATGTCATTGTGTGTATATACATGTATATACACACCTATACACATATACACATCTTCTTTATCATTCTTCAGTCCATGGATATTTAGGCTCTTTCTAAATTTTGGCCATTGTTAATAATGCTGCTTTAAACATTGGGGTGCATATACCCATTCAAATCTGTATTTTTGTATCCTTTGGGTAAATACCTAGTAGTGCAATTGTTAGGATGTAGGGTGGTTCTATTTTTAATTTTTCGAGGAACCTCCATACTATTTTCCAGAGTGGCTGCATAAGTTTGCATTCCCACCCACCAGTATTGCACTTAGCTTTAAACCATAAAAGGAAAGATACTTGAACAATGAGAAGTCATTTCATTTCAAAGGTGGAAGAAAAATCAAATAAATAACCATTATGTTAAACTAAAGCAGGAAGTAGGAAAGGCTGAACATGCCTTGCTTTGTGTATACTATCTCCCCACAGTGAGATCTAAAATTTGAGGTTTCAGTCCTGCTTCGCATACATCTGTTAAAAAGAAAAACCACAGGCCCATAGTGAAGTTACTGAAGTTAAGGTCCCATGTCAGTAAACCAAGATTTAATACCTAGCCTAACTGCAGTTTTAAACCCCTCAAGAATGTAAACTTTAGTCTAACTGGAATTTTCTGGCCTGTAGTTCCTTGAGAGACCTTTCTCCCTTAGGAGGGCAATCTTGACTAAACAATGCATTCTTTGCCAATAGATTCCTTTCCTTTTTAAGCCCTCTCTCTGCCTTTAAATTTTCTTTTCTGCAACTCAGCACAGCACCTTTGTATGTACTAGATGAGATGTTACTCAATTCATGAATCATTTAATAAAGCCAATTAAATCTTCAAATTTACTTGGCTGAATTATTTTTAAAACATATCTACTTCCTTGGTTATCTTGCTTTATGTTGTTCAGTACCAATTATAAATTGCCAACTCTCAAATTTATCTCCCAGGCCTCTCCCCTGAGTTCAGACCCAAATATCTTAGTGTTTATGCAACATCTTCCCCTTGTATGTCTAGGATGATCTGGAGTAACTGAACATGCCCAAACCTAACTGGAACCCCACCCCTTTTTCCTTTCCAGTTGATTGCAGTGTCACCCCCCCATTTGTACTTGAGGCCATTCACACAATCTTTCTTGTTTCATGTTCCACATCCAGAATCCTGCAGCTTGACCTTCCAAGTCTATTGAGAATTGATTGACTTTTATTCTCACCGCTATCACCCTGGTCCAAACACCATGATCTCTACCGGGAATAATTGTAGATAGCCTCCCAGGGGTGACACACAAAAGAGATCAGGACACACTGGCCCTAAATAGACTGCTTTGGTATATTGATTATTTTGAATTGAAGGCACTTGAAAAAAACAGCAAATTCAGGAAGAAGCTTTCTCTGAACTCTACCTTTGTGTAAAGACAGATCTTTCAAAAGTAACTCAACTGTCATAAATACCCTGCCTGGGATTTCATCAGCCATGGAAAAATGACTCATTACAGGAGAGGAGAGACAAACTTTGCAGACAAACTTTGTCATAAACTATCATACCTTCCCATGTATGCTCCAAAAGCCCCATTCATCTTTCCTAAACACCATTTTTTCTCTAGTAAGAGGACTACATTTCCCTTCCCTTCCCCTATTAAGATGGTAGATAAGCTCTCAAATCTCTCAGTTGTTTGGATACTCATTTTTTTTTTTCATGTGATGCCCCTATGGTATAATATAGTAAAACATTAATAGATTTGTATACTTTTTATCCTGTTAATCTTCGAGTGGTGAGTTTTACTTCATTGACCCAGCTATGGAACGTTGGAGAGTAGATGGAAAGTTTTCCTCCCCTACCCACCACTGTCCTGGCCTTTCTTCAGGCAGTCTCACCAGAGAGAGCAACCAGTGACATTTTTTATAGGATTCTTTTCTTTCCACAACCTGTCACTAGCTTTGGCCTCACTGGGGGAAAAAACATACTCCTTGAAGGCCCTCCTTGTGTCCTCTCTGCTCTTCCTCTAGGCTCTGCCTCACTTTGTTTTGTCTCCATCACTTCCCCGTTTTTCCTCCAATAGGCCAGACCTGTTCCCACCTCAGTTTCCTTGTTTCCTTTATCGATCCAGAGAGCCCCAAGCCTCACTGTCTGGCCCCTATCAGGTTTTACGTTCTCAGGGGTGCTTTCCTGACTACTCTAATTAATCTACAACCTGCTCCCACTGGTACCACCTGAAAGATTGTATATTTTCTATCTTAATCTACTCATCTGTCTGTATCCTCTCTGGTTTCAATGCTCCACCCATGAGGGCAGGCATTTTTGTTTTGTTTCCCACTTTTTCTCTTGTGACTAGAAAAGTGTATAATGATATGATTAATAAACACTTGTGAAATGGATACATGAAGAGGAGGCCTTTGAATGGAAGTGAACAGGGAATGCACATAAATTTTCACCTTTTAAGACTCCCCATGTCCAGAAAGGATGAGCCAAGGTTTTGATGAGCATTAGATGAGCCTTCTCCTTTGGGGGGGGGCGCTTCTCTTATAGCTGTCACAGCAGAGAAATTCACTTACTTCTACTTACATAATTACCCTCCAGAGACTGACTCATTGCAGACAATTTGATGTTCTCTCTTCACATCCCCTGGGATCCCTTTTGTCATGTTCCCAAAGGGTGCACTCACCCAAGCTATCAGGTGCTTCAATGGGCTGCTCTCTCTGCAACATTCCCTGGAGGATGACCGATTGCATGTTGAGCTAGTGAGTCACTAACCAGGAGGAGGGGAGCATCGTGGAAGTCCAAGAAACAAGTGATCAAAGGAAAAACCTCAGAAGGACAGAGCCTGGATGATGAAGGATGTGGACATCCAAACTCCATGTCCTGAATGAATTTCTACCACATGAATTCCTGCCCTACTATTCAGACCTATGTTGAACTTGAGGTTGTGTGTGTGCTTCTGTTAAACATTATTCTCTTCAGTAAGAATCGGGATAGGGTAACCTCTTGGTAGGATCCTCAGGATTTGTCACCCAGCCTGGGAAAGTGTGTTAACTGATGGGAATAGAGGAATAAGTAGGAGGAAATGTGGGAAATTTATATTAATAAAACTTCATATGTGTGTGTAGACATGCATTTCTCATTTCATCTTCTTAATAGATCTGCAAAGGCATTATACAACCATTTCTGTCTTCAGATGAAGGATCTGAGTCTGGGACATTGACAGATATGTACCTGGAAGTCTTTCTAGGGGAACTCCCAGCATCATTAAGGGCCTGTTCCCTAGGGCTTGAGCAGGTTCTCTGCCCTCTCACACTTTCTGAGCCACCCAGGAGGTGGTATGGTTCACTGCACAAAAACCACAACTTTTCCACAGCTAGTACTGCCTCTCAGCCCTTCAAGCACAAGCCAGCGTCCCATCACTGCAGGTGCAGTTTGCTCACTCACCAACTCCAGAGAGAAAAGAGGTTTCTGATGTCAGAGATCACACGTTTCCACTAAAACAACAGAAAATGTTGAGTCTAATGAAGTGTCCCCTGGAGCCCCTGACCCAGGAATACTCCACAGAACTGTCTTCCTTGGGAAATGGAGGCACCGTGTGTTCCTGAGGTCACTGCACTGAGCAAGGGGCTGGAGAGCCTCTGTCCTGGCTGGGTAAAGTGTGAAAGACAGTAGGAAGGACGACAGCCTCTGACTTGAGCGCCCCCTCAGGAAGACTTGGGTGATAGTTGCAGGCCCAGATTTACGTGACATGAAAGTGAAACCATCATTTCTCCACAGAACAAGGAGTTCCAGGAAAAGAAACAAAAAAGTGTTTTGACTTCAGGAGGCTCAGGGAGTGGGGCTGTGCAAGGCACTTCTCTGATAATGCTTCCCCACGGGAGGGTATCTAGCCAAGACTCCCATGGGAGCCTTGTGGACGAGGAAGGAGGCTGTGAGCAAGTTTCCAAGGCTTCCAGTGAATGAGAGAAGCATTTTCCATCAGAAAGCAGAAAGACTATAACTTTTTTGTGTCTTTCTGTTTCTTTCACTTTTAGGAGCCCTGTTGTTGGCTGCCATGTTGTCACACTTGGGCATGGATGACCCTGGCAGGTGATGGGGTCACATCTCATGAACAACTTAAACTACTAGGAGGGCCTTTGGGGGAAATTTGACAAAGCAGTAGGGTGGGATTCTAAAATTAAATGGATTCTAAAATTTATATGGACCATTATAAGGTAAGGAGAAAGAGCCTGGATTCTAAAATTTATATGGACCATCAAGAGGAAAATACCAAAATTTCTTTAGAAGAAGAAAATAAGAGGCTCTGCTGTAACGTGAACACACGTTTTAGTGTGATAATATCTAAGACATTTGATGTGGGCATAAGGATAGGTCACCTGACTCACAGAAACGGACACAAGGCCCTGTGTAGGATTCAGGCGTGTGTGGAATTCTGTTGCTTGGGAGATGTCCATGGGATGTCAGTGGGTATAGAAGACACCATCTAGTAGACAGAACCAACAAACGAGTTCTCCATATGGACAGAGGTTACTAAATCTCTACTTACATTACTTATGATGATCAACTCCAGATAGATTTAAGACCTAAATTTCAAGTAGAAACTGTAGAAGGTAATATAGCTACACTTAGAGAAAGTTTCCTTATATGTAATGGTACATGTATAAAGATACCAAGATGACAGCTGACCAATATGATACTTTTGATTACATTAAAGTGAAGAGCTTCTCTCTTCATGAAAATGAATGCAAAAAAAAAAAAAAAAAGAAAAAGTAAAGGTAAAAATCTCCACAAATCTGGAGAAACTATTTGCACAAATGTAGTAACTAAGGATCAGTGGAAAAAAAGTATTAAAAAATTTCAGAATTCACTAAGAGAAAGTAAAACAATCCAACATGGAAGTGGACAAAGAGCCTTCTCAGAAATAGAAACACATGTAGACCAAAAATCAATAGAGAAAGTACTACAGATCAGCTAGTAATGAGGTAAATGAGGTAAATGCAATCTGTGCACTATGAGATGACATAATACATTAATTCAACTGGAAAATTTAAAAAATTTTAGATTTAAATTTAAAAACGAAAATTTAAAAGTTTTACTCAGACAAAATCGAGTATTGGTGAGAATATAGATTGACAGAATTTCTGAAACATGGCTGCTGGGAATATAAATCAATACAATCATTTTGAAGAAACAATATGACTGAATCTTATAAAATTGCCCACTCATGAGCCTCAGGACTCAGCATTTCCACTCCTACTACTTTACCTAAGAGTCACTATGGAAAAACGTACAGGAGCTATGTGGACATGCACTCCTAGCAGCAGTTTTCATAACTGTGACAAAGGAAAGGATAGGCAATAATAGAGAACTGATAAATAAGTTGAGATACACAGCACTGACAGGAATGAACCATAGGTATATAGAGATGAATTAATTTTTTTCCCCTATTTAATTTTTAATTTTTATTTTTAAGTAGGCTCCATGTTCTGGAGGACATTAGGAGAAGGAAAGGAAAAGTGAATTGGGGGAAATCAAAGGGGTAGACGAAACATGAGAGACTGTGGACTCTGAGCAACAAACTGAGGGTTTTGGAGGGGAAGGGGTGGGGGGATGGGTGAGCCTGAGCCTGGTGGTGGGTATTGAGGAGGGCATGCATTGCATGGAGCCCTGGGTGTGGTGCATGAACAATTAATCTTGGAACAATGAAAAAATAAAATTAAATTAAAAAAAAGGTAGGCTCCATGTTTAGTGTGAAGCCCAATGCCAGGCTTGAACTCACGACAATGTGATCAAGACCTGGGCTGAGATCAAGAGTTGGATGCTTAACCAACTGAGCCACCCAGGAGCCCCACATATTATTCTGTTTATAATTAAATTAATTAATTAATTAATTAATTATGTTCAGTTAGCCAGCATATAGTACATCATAAGTGTTTGTTGTAGTATTCAACAATCATTAGTTGTTATAACACCCAGTGCTCAACCCAACAGGTGCCTTCCTTAATACCCATCACCCGGTCACCCCAACCCCCAAACCCCAAATCCCCTTCCCTTCTGGACTCTGGGAATCTTTTTTTTTTTTAAGACTTAGTTATTTGAGAGACAGTGAGGAAGGGGCAGAGGGAGAGGGAGAGAGAGTGTCAAACAAACTCTGTGCTGAGCATGGAACCTGTTGCGGGGCTCCATCTCATGACCTCAAGATCACGACCCGAGCTGAAACCAAGTCTGTCGCTCAACTGACTGCATCACCCAGGTGCTCCGAGCAATTAATCTTTCCACATAACGTTGAGATTAGATATTAAGAACCAGTAAAATACCTGTTAAATAAAGCTTCAAGAAAACTAAAAAATATATTATATAGACATGCATATGTAAGTGATAAGGCCACAAAAAAAGAGAAAGGAATCGTAAACACATAGTTCATGAAGTTGTTACCCAGGGCTGTTGTTAGAGATGTTCTATTTCTTGGGATGATTGTTCAGTATGTAGGTGATTGTTGTATTACATGAGTAAGTAAAAGATTTAAAATAGAGAAACACCTTAGTTCTTCTCAGATTGTTGCTACATCTATTCTTCTGTGTGTAGTTGGTCCTGGATCTCTCCCTCTTGCCATATTTTGGGGACATCAGAGAAATGTTCTCTGTCTGACATACAGAGACAATCACTGCTCTAATGGGAGAAAGACTGAAAAATCATTCAGGGAGGAAGCATTTGGCAAGAAAGACTGAAATTCCAGGTGGAAGCAACTGCAAGGCAAAGACACAAGCTCACACGTGAACTTGACAACTGGTTGTGGATACAGATGAACACACACAGGCAACCAGTTATAGCCCTCAGTAGTAAGGTAGGAAACTCTTCTGAGACTCAGGGACCCTTGCAGTGATGGGGCTTTCTGTAGAGGGTGAGAGAAAGCTCCCATCAGGGGCTCCCCACGACGGCTAATCTGTTCCCCAGCGGTGGGTGTGAATCACTCTGGAGCTGGTGCTTTGCTTGGTTGGCTGAGGTCTGCAGTGTCCTCTGCAGCAAGGGGCTGGGGCTGGTGCCCCAGAATGCACACCTCAGGTTTCAGACTCGTACCTGCTGCTCCTAAGTCACTGTTAGAAAATGAGGAAGTATGATTTATAAGGATGTTGTTATGTTCTCTCTATTCAGAGGAAAGGGAAATCAATTACTTTTCATGCCCAGAGGAGAGCTCCTGCCTATGCAGACAGAGGAATGGCTGGATCCTGAGATTAACATGTATTTGAGTGCAAATGTATACACACTAAAACTGGCACACATTAAACACTGCCTCATGCCTGAATCCTTTGTTTGTCCATGAGCACAAATATTGTGCAACTACTGTAGAGGATGAGGACATGGACAGCACATATGTACTCAGCAGATTGCTCTGCTGGCCGTAGCTCAGCTTTGTAGCTGAGACCAAGTGCACAGCTCCTCCTCTTTTGGTCAGTAGTGGCCACAGTGCTCAGTGGGCTGAGACCTGATATCCTGAGTGCACACTTCACAAGTCACAGTCAGACCCTCTGGTCTGAGTCCCCTGTGATCACATGACTCTTCCTCAAGACAAGTGGGTGAGAACAGATGTGGGATGCTCACTCTAGTGCCTGTACCAAGTGGAATTGTCCCCTGGACACCAGCACAGCTGGTGTCTCTGCAGGTGAAATCCCTACTGGGCCTCTGCTAGACTCCTCCCACATGGAGCAGGAATCCATGGAAGAACATGGAGCCCAGGAGCAACGTACAAAATTGCAGACTGTACTTGGGGCCAAAATGAACAGTACTAGGGCTCGGGCCCTCATTTGGTGGGGGACAGATGCATGGACACCAGGTGAGGTCACATCTGGGGCGAGGAAGAGAACTTTGTGGTGGCTGGAGCATCTTCATTGTGATCTCAGTTGGTGGAAGTGAGTGATTCCCCTGAGCTGTGTAGGTTGGGTAATGTCAGGGCACCGTTTTATTATTTATTTATTCATTTTAGAGAGAGAGTGCAAAGTCTAAGATCAAGTCTAAGATCAAGATGCCAGTAGGTTTTGCTTCTCCTGAAGGCTCTCTTGTTGGCTTGCAGATGGTCACCTTCCTGCTGTGTCCTCACATGGCCTTTTTTTTAAAGTTTTTTTTTTTTTTTAAGATTTTATTTATTTATTTGACAGAGGAGAGAGATCACAAGTAGGCAGAGAGGCAAGCAGAGAGAGAGGGGGAAGCAGGCTCTCCGCCGAGCAGAGAGCCCGATGCGGGGTTCGATCCCAGGACCCTGAGATCAGGACCTGAGCCGAAGGCAGAGACTTTAACCCACTGAGCCACCCAGGCGCCCCTCACATGGCCTTTCTCTGTGTGTGTGTGCATCC
Source organism: Procyon lotor (assembly GCA_028646535.1). Classification (NCBI taxonomy): domain Eukaryota; kingdom Metazoa; phylum Chordata; class Mammalia; order Carnivora; family Procyonidae; genus Procyon; species Procyon lotor. The sequence continues at coordinate 124,765,925 of CM053607.1, read as the reverse complement.
CTGGTGCTCTTCCTCTTCTTAGGATGCCAGTCCTACTGGATAGGCTCCCACTCATCTGAGGTCAGTTAACCTTCACTACCTCCTTATACAACCTCTTACAAATACAGTCACAATGGGGGTTAGGGCTTCAACATAGGAACAAATCTTAGTCTGAAATAATTTTTAGTAACAGTACTCCTTGTGTAATGTTAGAGTTGGACTAGAAAATGGTGTGGGTGTGTCTGAGAACCCAGCACCCCTGGGGAAATCCATTCAGAGAAAGACCCAGGAGGATGAGCCAGCAGATCCTGCAGAGCTTAAAGGACATGACTCAGGAAGCTGCTTCAGAGGCAGATGTGGTCTGACACCATGTAACATCCTTAAGACAGAAATGGGTGGTCACAGGCACCAAGTTATAAGTGTACTCTGTATTTGAGATATAAGGGGAGGAGATCCTTTTTAATTGTCTTATAGTAATAGAAACATAGAAAATATCTGAGTGATTTGAGGCTCTTTGATAAGTAATGCATTCTCTTTCTTTGGTGCAATGTGTTAAGAATCCATATGTTGGGGCGCCCATGTGGCTCAATTGTTCAGTGTCTGCCTTCGGCTCAGGTCATGACCCCAAGGTCCTGGGATCGAGCCCTACATCAGGCTTCCTGCTCGTCGGGAAGCCTGCTTCTCTCCCTTTTCCACTCCCCCTGCTTGTATTCCCCCTCTCACTGTCTCTCTCTCTGTCAAATAAATAAATAAAATCTTAAAAAAAAAAGAATCCATATGTTATGACCCAGAAATCACACTCCTATTTCTAGAGAAGTTTCAACACAGGTGTACCAGAAACATGTGTAAGATGTTTATAGGAGAACTGCTTTGAAGAGAAAGAAACAACTGTAAAGAACCCCAATCCAAAATGTCCACTGGCAGGAAATAGATAATATGTTCTATCGTTGCAAAATGGAAAACACATGTGATAGAAACAATTGTAAATGAAAAGGAGCTTACAGAAGATTCTATTTTTCTAAAGCACCCAAACATGCAAAACTACATAATGTATTATCTGAAGAAACATACATAATTGGTAAAAACCAATGAAAGCAAAAAAAAAAAAAGTTAAACAAAATTTGAAGGATTTGTATTTCTGAGATGAGATGTGGAAAGACTGGATATGAGGTGATGCTTGTGGGAATATTCAGTGATATAAGAAACATCTAGTTCCTAATTTGGAAGTTGAGTTCACAGGTACTTATATTTATATCTTGCTTTATTCTGTGTGTATGTATGCATACATACAACATGTGAAATATCATATATATCCTACTGTAGCTATCTGCTAAACACATATTACTCTTAGAAAACGTAACAAAGGACAATGCCAAAGCTGAAGAACATTGTAAGCAGACATTATCTTTTTCAACAGACTGTATTTTAGAGCAGTTTTAGGTAAATAGCAAAATTGAGCTGAAGGTATAAGGGGTTACCATGTAAGTACAGGGGTTCACATAAGTACAGCCTCCCCACTGTTAACAATTCACATCATCCTACAATTCATGAACCCAAACTGACCCGTCTTTCTCCCTCCACGTCCACAGTTTACATTGGGTTCCCTCTTGGCATTGTATATTCTATGGGATTTGACAAAAGTATAATTTGTCCACCATTAATCCACCATTATTATATCACACAGAATGGTTTCACTGCTCTAAACGGCCTCTGTGCTCCACCGACTTGTCCCTCCCTCCCGTGAACCTTTGGGAACCACTGATCTTTTTATTGAATCTATAGTTTTGCCTTTTTCAGAATGTTATACAGTTGGAATCGTGCAGTATATAGCCTTTCCAGATTGATTTCTCTCACTTGGTAGTATGCATCTCCATTTCCTCCATGTCTTTTCACATCAGCCTTTAAGGAGCCTTCTGAATGCTGAGTGTTGATGGACGTGCTCCAGGTCATTAGTCCCTGGTGACATTTCTGATATAGTCCCCAGGGATGAAGAGCTTCTACAATTTTCCATGGAGACAACCAGGTGGCCATTCAAGGAATGAGAATGGAATTGGTACTGGGCTTTTTATTGGCAACACGGCCTGCTAGAAGGACATAGATCTTCAGAGTTCTAAGATGAAATGATGTTGTATCCAGAATCCTATACTCAGTTAAGCTATTTATTGAAAGTGATCACAAAATAAAGGTATTAACTGGAAATGCAAAGACTAGAAAGTTTACCTCCCAGAGAACTTCCCCCTTCTCACTTTGTTTGAGAATAGACACAATATAAATGAACAGAGAACAGGGAATCCAAGACCAGCAACACAAGGTAATGGATGAATGTGAGTGAGGCCTGTGCTCCAGGCTGGGAGAGCAACTAGTCCAAGTGAGAACAGGAATTAGAGGGCACCTTCAGGGAGAACCCTGCCTGTTCTTCCTCAGGGGAGTGCTCACACTCTACTGTCATTTACTCTCCCTCTCACTACTAAGCATCACTCCGTCTAGCTCCTTCCTTTTTTCCCCCCTCCTTTTCTTTATACATAGAGTCTCAAACTGGATAATTCTGTATGGCCTGAGGCTGGATGTAAAGACCTGTGAATGTTGGCAGGGGCTGGTCCTTCAATAGATAGCAGGGAAGGACATGTCCAGGAGGCAAAGAGGGAAGGGCTGTGATTGAAGAGGATAGTTTCTTCATGCTGGGTCCATGCAGGAGTGACTGTCATAGACAGAGGAAGTCACTCACAACTGCCATCCTGTAAGGAGCTTCTTGATGCTAGTATCTGTTATCTGTTTTTGTGGAACAAATACCCTGAAACATAGTGGCTTAAAAAACAAGTGTTTATTTGCTCATAGTTTCTTTTTTTTTTAATTTTTAAAATATTTAATTAATTTATTTGACAGAGAGAGAGAGAGAAATCACCAGTAGGCAGAGAGGCAGGCAGAGGGACAGGGGAAAGCAGGCTCCCTGCTGAGCAGAGAGCCCAATACGGGCAATCCCAGGACCCTGAGATCATGATCTGAACTGAAGGCAGAGGTTTTAACCCACTGAACCAACCAGGCACCCCTGCTTATAGTTTCTTATAGAGTGTCTTATAAAGGCAGAAGCTGGGGCACGTACTGCATGGAGCATTGGGTGTAGTGCAAAACAATAAATCTTGTAACACTGAAAAAAAATAAATATATAAAATTTAAAAAAAAATAAAGGCAGAAGCTGCAGACTTTTCATAACGAAATTTTGGAATTCTTGCTGCCATATTCCATTAGTCACTCCAGGGAAGGATTAAACAAAGCCATGAAAATAGAAGATAATGTTGGAGGCTATCTTAAAGGTGCCTACCACTGACCTAGGGGCAGGTCAAGATTGTGTTTTCCCTTCCTATTTGACCCCACCCATGCTGGGATTCCTTGTGGCACTGAGGAGGAAACTCTCATCAGAGCTTCTGATCACTTTGTCTTCTTGATCTCTCCTCTTCTGTCTTTGACTGCTTTTTCGTGTTAGCTTCCTATGTGGTAAAATACATGGTCTTAAACCCCCCCAGTAGACCTCAGGCTTCCTGGTGTGACCTGGTTTCTTCTTGGCTGTGTTATGGGAGGCTCTAGTGGTAGGGGCTCTTCTTTACCCTCCCTCATCATGATCACCCAGAAGAGGCAGGTTAGGGTTGGATTTACTCTAAGAGCTCTGCACCTACAGCCATTCTGACCTCTAAAACCCTTTGACTACTCATCTCAATTATCTCTCTCTCATCCCTCATTCTCTGGAGATCTCAGGATGCAGGATAGTGCTCTGTATGAGACTGTCTTCTGCTTCTTGAACTTTCCAAAGGGGAAACTTAAGCTGAGTTAGAAAAAGAATAAGAAGTAATTGTGTCTTTAAAGCTTCCATGTGAATGCAGTTCTCTTCCAGCAGACTCTTTTCTTTCCATTGGATGAACAATTGAGGACACTCACTTTTTGGTAGAACTGTCTTTCAGTGCTATTCTTTCTTAGCCATGAAGAGAAGGAATGTTAATACCAAACATTTACAGAATTACATGCCTGACACTATTCCTAGTGCTTTATGTGCTTTAACTTATTAAATCCTCACATTACCTGGATGTGGATGGACATCTTAGGGTGTGATATTATTATCACCATATTAAATACTGGGAAACTAAAACAGTGGAATGTCAGTTAACTTGCCCAAGATCACATGGCAAGGGCATGCTGGAACCAGGATTTAACCTTAGGATTCTTTTTTTTTTTTAATTTAATTCAATCAACTTTCTTTTTTCTTTTTTTTAAATTTTATTTATTTATTTATTTTCAGTGTTACAAGATTTATTGTTTTGCACTACACCCAGTGCTCCATGCAGTACGTGCCCTCCTCAATACCCACCACCAGGCTC
>CM053607.1:124736727-124761079 GCA_028646535.1 Procyon lotor | reverse complement strand
AAAAAACAAAATCAAACCAAAAAATGTGAAAACAAGTAGATAAAAATTAAAAAAAAAAAAGAGAAAGAAAAGTGAATGAAGAAAAAAACCTTGTATCTATGAAATATACAGGTTTGAGGGTATTATCAAGCACTTAATATAATGATTTCCCCTGATGTTGGGGGTTTAAAAGTCTTATGGTGATTCTGTGGTTATAGTCTTTTTTATTTTTATTTTTTTTGACTTGTCTTCTGGGGGAGGGCCTGACCAGTTGTTTTCCAGTCAGTCTTGCTTGGGTTGAGTCACCCTGCCCCCCAATCAAGGGGCAGAGCTCTGTGGAACCCGGTTTCTCAGTCTCTAGCTCTCTGAAGGCTTTTGGCCTTTTGTAACTTTTCCTCCTTTTCAGAGAGTCTGAGTGAGGGATCTGTCTGTCCGTACCCAGACCTCCCTGTCACAGAGAAGCCGAAGTCTGCTCCCCTCTGGGTGGACCAGAAGGAACACTCCCCTCCGCAAATCTACCAGCACAGCCGCCTTTTCCCGGCGGCGCGCACTCAGCAGTTTGGCGGCTCCAAGCCACTAAGTGCGCTCTCCTGCACTAGGGGCTCTAGGCCGCGAAGTCAGATTCTTGCCAATATTACTGCACCCGCAGGCAGCGCAGTTCTTGCCTTTGGTGGTGCACCGTCTAGAGAGCGCTGTACACGGAGACAAGCTGTGGTGTGGGCTCCGGGACCCGGCAGACTCTCTAGGGTGCTTTCAGGACCACGCACCCGGCCCACAAAATGGTGCTGGCAGCGGGTCCCTGCCCCCACTGGTCTCTCTTTGAGGCGAGCGGTGTCCTTCCCGGGGGCGTGGGTCAGGGTCTACCTCTCTCCCTTCCACTCGCTGCTCCTCAGAACCTTATGCTCTTTTTAAGTGTTTTTAACAGGGCTCTAAGTTATTGCCGCTCCGCAACCACCTGGCGCTTTCCTTTGGGGTATTACTGTCCTTGTGCCACTTCTGATGGCTCCCTCCCCCTTTTGTTTATCCTCTGTTACCATTTTGCGTGTTCCCACTTTGCTTTACCTCTCTTCTGCTGTCTTCTGCTCCCGCAGAGATCCAGAAGTGAAAAATCTTGCTCCTCCGGCTGATTTCATGAGTCCTCAGCATGGTCTAGCAGATATCCAGCTCACTTTTGGGGACAGGTTGCAACAGGGTGTCCTACCTCTCCGCCACCTTGCCCCTCCTCCTAACCTTAGGATTCTTAACCACTCCACTACACCTCTTTCAGTTCACTTACATTCAGTATTAACTTCACTCTCTATCCCAATGAATATTCATGATATCTCTGATAAACCCTCATTTTTAAAAAAAATATTTTATTTATTTATTTGACAGAGGGAGAGAGATTACAAATAGGCAGAGAGGCAGGCAGAGAGAGAGAGGGAGAAGCAGGCTCCCTGCTGAGCAGAGAGCCCGATGCGGGGCTTGATCCCAGGACCCAGAGATCATGACCTGAGCCAAAGGCAGAGGCTTTAACCCACTGAGCCACCCAGGTGCCCCTAAACCCTCATTTTTGAGCAGAAGCTTAAAGATTGGCCAAAATTTTGTACATTAGGCCAGTTCAGATGTCCACCAAATTCAGACTGGACTCCACATTAGGTGAAATCTTCCTAGGTAAATAGAGTAAGGTGATGGTGGTGACAGGAAACGATGCAGGGATGGAGCGTTGGGAGGACTGAATGATTCCCACAGTGGTGAGAACCAGGTTATGATGCTTCTGGTGGTGGACAGTCAGGTTTCAAATTTTACCTGAAAAAATTTCAAAAACTTTTTTATTTTTATTTTTTTGAACTTAAAGTAAAATTTTATTTTATTTAATTTTTAATTTTTTTTTAGGATTTTATTTATTTGACAGCGAGAAATACAGCGAGAGAGGAACACAAGTAGAGGGAATGGTAGCAGGAAAAGCAGGCTTCCTGCCGAGCAAGGAGCCCGATGCGGGGATCCTCGATCCCAGGACCCTGGGATCATGACCTGAGCCGAAGGCAGAGGCTTAACGACTGAGCCACCCAGGCACCCCAATTTTATTTTTAATTTGATTTTACTTTTTCAGTGTTCTAAGATTCATCGTTCATGCACCATGCCCAGTGCTCTATGCAATACATGCCCTCTTCAATACCCATCACCAGGCTCTCCCAACATCCCCTCCCCTCCAAAACCCTCAGTTTGTTTCTCAGAGTCCACAGTCTCTCATGGTCTCTACCTCTCTCCCTCCAATTTCCCCCTATTCACCCTTCCTTTCCTTCTACCAATGTCCTCCATGTTTTTTCTTATGCTCCACACATAATGAAACTATATGATAACTGACTCTCTCTGCTTGACTTATTTCACTCAGCATAATCTCTTCTAGTCCCGTCCATGTTGATACAAAAGTTGGGTATTCATCCTTTTTGATGGAGGCATAACATTCCATTGTATATATGGACCATACCTTCTTTAAAGGAATCTCCACACTTTTAAAATAAGAAAACCATTTTTTTTACATACACACCCAGCAAGGAGAAAAATCTAGGGCTAGGGTCTGGAATAGTTTCCAATTAGGGGAATTTTCATAGAGTCTATATTGTTTGGGTTAACTGTATAAGCAGTAAGATCATAGACAGTGGGCTAGTAATGCTGATGCTCAAATTTAGTTGCCTTTGACCAACATGGGGGATAACTTTGGCAAAAAACAGAACATAGCTTTAAGTAAGCAAACATTTCTGTATAGCAAACATAATCTAGCAGGCACTACTTCCTATGACAGGCCCACCATGACCATATGCATATGAAGAGTATGGAAACTCTTGGTGTGAGGGATTGGTGTTTGGTACTTAAAATAGTCAGGTTTCCTTTTCCATTCAACAATTTCCGAATCCCAGTAAAATAGTCTTTGAGTCCACCCCTTGTATCCTTTTTTGGATATAAATGATTTGGGCAATTGCTGAGGACAGATATAAAGACAGACCGGCCTTGGATCCTGGTACCACTACACAATACTTCTCAGAGAACAGCTAAACACACACTGTCCATCATACTTCCCCAAAGGGAACATTCCAAAGGATGTTCTCTTCTCTGCCTCCAGGCGACCCTCTGTGAGTCCATGTACTGAGAAGTGAGAAATAAAGGAACAGGGTAAAACCAAGGGGCCTTGGAAAAATGATGCTAACATTAAGTGATAAGGGGATGTCAGAATGAGACTGTATGTCACACTGTGCAATCTTTTCTTCATCTTTGGATTCCAGCTCATTTAATAAATGAGAAGTAGGATATATTTGGAAATTTGCTGAGATGTGGGTTCAAAATGATTTAGTCAGCTCATTTACCTCAAGGAACTTAGAACCTACAGAAGTGGAAATATTGAGGTGACAGTGAATTCTGAAGCGTAGTGTGAGGAGAGGACCCCAGACACTCTGACTTTCCCCAAGAAGGAGCCTGCTGATACCTCACTTTTCAAATGATGGTATCTTTGAGAATTGTCTTCAGGATGGTTTTGGTGTCCTCAGCAACTATGTCAAGGAGGCGCCCCTGATTCCACTCTCTAAGGTAGTGGATACCAGCATTACCCACAACTGGGATGTAGTTCAGAATTGAATATAAGTAAGTGCCTGTATTACAATTTATCCACGATAATATCCAGTCCCCAGTGAGGACAGTGTGTAGATCTCGAGACTTCATAATGGCCTTGTATTTCTTCATGGGTTTTCCCATACTCTGGGCCACCTCCTGGAGAGATTCATCATTCACACCAAAGAGGAAGTGGCAGACATTCAAAAACTCCCCAAGATCATCTGCATTCTGGATGTTGAAGTTGTTCTGGAAAGACTCTGAGCCTATTTGCCTCTGCAAAGCCATTGCTTTGTCATTAATGACATCATCACAGGTTTCAGACAGGTCCTCTAGGAGATCATGGTACCTGATCAAAGACACATCTCTGCGCAAGCTCTTCCTAAGCTTTGGGAAGTCATGCGATAAGGGGTCAAAGCTGGAGACCAGAAATATGATGGGTTCACACACTCCCTCATTCTGGAGAGCTACCCGGATATTCTGCCGGATATTCTGCAGTAGTTGTTCCTCTGAGACTACACGTGTACTGAGGTCTCTGTCCAGCTTGGTCCAGACAATGTAGAACCTCTTTCCCTGACCCTGGATGATTTTGGCAAGCTTCACGAGATTCGTGCTGAACTGTTCGGAGGCAATGATGATGAAGAGGTCATACTTGCTAAACTGCATCTCCTCCAGATAGGTCTCCAGGCTTTGGGTGGCAGTCCCCGTGCCAGGCAGGTCCCATAGCTCCACATTACAAATGTTGGAGAACAAGTAGGGAGTGGGAACCTGGGTGGTTCTCACCACACCAGTGGGAGCTGAGTCCTTCTCCTCATGCCCAATTTCCCGCAGTGCATTGATGAAGGAGGACATGCCATTGCCAGAGTCCCCAGTCACTGCGATGCTCACTGGGGCACTGGGTAATATCTTCAGGTTCTCCCTGACTGCAGAGACCACCTCCACCAACTTCCCTTCTTTCAAGGCTATTTCTATGTTCATGGCATCCGGTTTAGATAAGATGCTCCAATCGGTATGGTATGGCACAGCAGAGCTGAAGGATGTGGGTAATGGGGTGTGAGGGGACAAGGTGGGCTGCATCATGTTGCTGTTCAGTGGAGTAGCCTGCAGAAATAGGAAAAGCAGGGGAGTTAGGAACACCAGGCACACAGGGTAGCAGAGGAATCATCAGATTTGATATCCCAGATTGAGGGTATCAGAGCCACACCTAACTCACTGTAAAGGCCTTTTATTTTTATTTTTATTTTGTTTATTTATTTTTTAAAAAAGATTTTATTTATTTACTTGACAGAGAGAGAGATCACAAGTAGGCAGAGAGGCAGGCAGAGGAGGGGGGGGGGAAGCAGGCTCCCCGCTGAGCAGAGAGTCCGATGCGGGGCTAGATCCCTGGACCCTGAGATCACGACCCGAGCAGAAGGCAGAGGCTTAACCCACTGAGCCACCCAGGCGCCCCTGTAAAGGCCTTTTAGATGAGAAACAGCAAGCCTCTGCAAAAATGTTTGATAGTGTCTCAAAAATCTAAACATATTATTCAGTCATGGAGAACAAGGAAATCCTCCCATTTGTGACAATGCGGATGGGCTTGGAAAGCATCATGCTAAATAAAATAAATAAGACAGACAAATACTGCATGATCTAACTGATGTGTGAAATCTAAAAATAAAAGAAAATAAATTCATAGAAAAAGAAGGCAGACTTGGGGAGAGGTGGAGGAAGTGGGAGAGAAGAGGGGGAGATTGGAGGAAGTGTTCAAAAGGTACAAGATTTCAGTTATAAGGTGTAACGTAATGTAATGTAAGGGTGTAATGTACAACCTGATGACTATAGATATCACCATGATATGATTTATAGGAATGTTGTTAAGGGAATACATCTTAAGAGTTTTCATTAAATGGATAAGTTTTTCTCTTTCTTTCCTTTTTATTATATTTTTATGAGATGATGGATGTTAGGTAACCTATTGTGGTAATCATTTCACAATAGATGTTAATCAAATCATCATGATGTATGCCTTAAAATTATATAGTGATGTATGTCAGTAATATTTCCATAAAATTGATAAAATAATATAAACGGAGTCACCAAATGACCCAGCAATTACATTGCTAGATATATGTCCAAGAGCGGTGACCAACATACATCTATGTAAAACCTGCATTCAAAGGTTCATAGCAGTAGTATCTATAATAACCCTCAGGTAGAATTAACACAGTTGTCCACCCACTGTTCAATAGATAAACAAAAGTGGTCTATCCATGCAAGAGATCAGTACTGGGCAAGAAAAATAAATGGAGTACTGATACCTGCCACAAGATGGGTGAACCCCAAAACAGTATGCTCAGGGAAAGCAGACAGCCCATCGGACCATGTATTCTAGGATTCCATTCATATGAAATGTCCAGAAAAGGCAAATCTTTAGGCACAGAAAATAGACTGGGTTTCCTAGATCTGAAGGGCAAATGGTAGGAGGGAAAAGAGAGGTGGCTGTCAAGAGGTAATGAAAATGTTCTATTATTTAATTATGACAGTATTACAACTTTGTGAATATGTTAAAAGCTACTGAAAACTTTAAAGGGCTGAATTGCAGAATGTGTAAATTATATCCCTGAATCAGGAGATGTGCACAGGTTAGGGACTCAGAGGAGACCATTGAGGAAGGCTCCAACAGCTGTGGTGTGAGTAGTCAGCCCCTAAGCAGGTTACAAATGTGAATGGACTTGAGCAGAAGGGCATCATGAGGGTCTCTGTGTCAGGAGTCAGGAAGGTGCAAGTACTCCTCCGCCGCAACTGGATGTCCCCTTGGGGATGTCTGCACGGCACCAGTAAGCTTGTGACAGCACTGAATATCCTTCAATCCTGAGGACACACACACATCTTCATTGTAGATCTTCAGAGTCAAGAATAATTTAATTTTTTTTGATACCAGTGAAAAGTACATCTTCTTTCCCCTCAAGACATTTTCTGTATCTTTCACCGCTAATTGCATACCTGGGGAATCTTGTCCCTCATCCACTTCAACATCTGAGTTACACAAACTTTCCAAATAATAACCTACTGATTTTTAAGTCCATACGTAGGTTTGTACATGACTTTATCTTGTCATTGTTGTGATCAGTATTTTAAGTATTTAAGTCCTCTTGTGAAGTTTCTCTTATAAGCTGAGCCCTGAGGTAAGATTTGCAAGCATTTTATAAGGCAAGATTGGGAAAGAGAACTGGTTGGGATTACCCAGTGGACTCTCCTCCTGGGGGCTGTACACACAGTGCTGGCTGGTGGGCTTTCATAGTCCCACAGGTTATGAATCTTTGCTATGGTAATTTCCCGTAAAAAATCTACAGTTTCGGGGCACCTGGGTGGCTCAGTGGGTTAAAGCCTCTGCCTTCGGCTCAGGTCATGGTCTCGGGGTCCTGGGATCGAGCCCCGCATCGGGCTCTCTGCTCAGCAGGGAGCCTGCTTCCCCTTCTCTCTCTGCCTGCCTCTCTGCCTACTTGTGATCTCTCTCTGTCAAATAAATAAATAAAAAAATCTTTAAAAAAAAAAATCTACAGTTTCATACTAACAGCATTTTTCACATAGCTAGAACAAACAATCCTAAAATTTGCATGAAGCCACAAAAGATCTCAAATAGCCAAAACAAACTTGAAAAAGAAAACAAAGCTGGAGGCATCAGGATTCCAGACTTCAAGTTATATTACAAAGCTGTAGTGATCAAAATACTACGGCACTTATATATGTATGTGTTTTTATGAGTATAAAACCATTTTTTAAGTAAACATCTTTCATTAAAACATAAGTAAGTGTCTTGGGGCTCAGTGGGTTAAAGTCTCTGCCTTCGGCTCGGGTCATGATCTCAGGGTCCTGAGATCGAGCCCCGCATCAGGCTCTCTGCTCAGTGGAGAGCCTCACCCTCTCTCTCCCTCTCTCTCTGCCTACTTGTGATCTCTCTCTGTCAAATAAAATAAATAAATCTTTAAAAAAAACAAACAAAAACTATAAGTGTCTGTAGTAAAAACAAACAAACAAAACAAAATGAAAAACACCTGTGTGGTACTGGTACAAAAATAGACACATAGATCAATAGAACTGAATAAAGCACCAAGAACTAAACCCAGAATTATATGGTCAATGAAACTTCAAGAAACAGGAAAGAATATCCAGTGGAAAAAAGACAGTCTCTTCAACAAATGGTGTTGGAACTGGACAGCAACATGCAGAAATAAATTTCTTACAGTATACACAGAAATAAATTCAAAGTGAATTAACTATCTAAATGTGAGACCTAAAACCATAAACATCCCAGAGGAGAACACAGGCAGTAACTTCTTTGACATCACTGTAGCAACTTCTTTCTAGATATGAATCTAGAAAGCAAGGGAAACAAAAGCAAAAATAAACCAGGGGGGACAACATAAAAATAAAACACTTTTGTAGAGTGAAGGAAACAACAAAACTAAAGGTAACATGTAGAATGGGGGAAATATTTGTAAGGACATATTGATAAAGGGCCATTATCCAAAATATATTAAAAAACCTTATAAAACTCAACACTCCAAAGTCAAATCATCCAATTAAAAAATGGTCAGAACACATAGGTAGGCCTTTTTCCATAGAAGACATACAGATGGACAAGAGACATAGGAAAAAATGCTCATCATCATTTATCACTAGGGAAATGCAAATCAAAACTATAATGAGATATTACCTTACACCTGTCAGAATGGCTGAAATCAACAACATAAGAAATAACAGACGTTGGTGAGGATGTGGAGAAAGGGGAAAGCTCTTGCACTCTTGGCGGGAATTCAAACTGAGGCAGCCACTCCGGAAAACAGTATGGAGGTTCTATAAAAGTTAAAAATACAGCTACTCTGTGACCCAGGAACTGTGCTACTAGGTATTTACTTAGAATACAAAAAACTAATTCAAAGGGATACATGTACCCTAAAGTATATAACAGCATTATCAATAATAGCCAAACTATAGAAAGAGCCCAAGGGTCCATGGACTGATGAATGGATAAAGATGATGTGGTATATGTATACATATCTGTATACATAGAATATTACTCAGCCACAAAAAATGAGGTAACACCATTTGCAATGACATGGTTTGAACTAGAGAGTATTATGCTAAGCAAAATAAGTCAGAGAAAGACAAATACCATATGATTTCACTCATGTGTGGAATTTAAGAAACAAAACAAACAAGCAAAGGGAAGCAGAAAGACAGAGCGAGGCAAACCAAGAAACGGACTCTTAAGTATAAAGAACAAACTGATGGTTAGCAGGGGGAAGGTGGGTAGGAGGATGGGTTAAATAGAGGATGGGCATTGGGAAGTGCACTTGTGATGAATACTGACTGATACATCGAAGTATTGAATCATTACATTGTACACCTGAAACTAATATTATACTGTATGCTAAAAAACTTGAATTTAAATAAAAACTTAAAAAGAACTACTGTCTTTATGTGCACAAATGCAAATTTTTAAACGTATTATAATTCAAGACTTCCTCTTTGCTGAAGAGTTTCCCTATGAGCCCCACGAGGCCTTCTAATCCATGAGGAATACCCTTCCAGACTCATGTATGGGGGTCTCCTGATGCTGCTGGAAGCCAATCCTCACACTGAATCAGAGGCCAAAGATCATCTGTAAGAGAAATTTCTCGTTGGCCTACAGGCCCTGTGGTGTAGCTTCTTGCTCTCCTCCTCCACCAAACCCATCCCACTTGCCTCTCCACTGATGGGTCCTGATTGCATCACTGTCCCTCAGACCTCTCCAGGTTCAGCATAAGTCCTGGACTTATCCTCCCCATGCAGAAACTGGTGAGAGCGCCCCCTGGGTTTTCAGACAAGCTTGGGCCATGTGAACATTTTCACAATGAGAGCTGAGCCTCAGTGTTCTGTCTGGTGCATGGCCATGCTACTGACCCCACAGGACTCCAATAAGGGTTTCATGGTATGACCCAGGTAAAACTCCAGGGAGGCTTCCTGGTAACTTCAGGTGAGTCCTCTTTGGTCTTATTATGATCTCCGAAGAAGACTTTCCTCTGATTCTTCTTTCTCCCTCCAACTCTTACCACAGTGTATGAATGTCCTGTTTCTGTGAGTGTGTCTGAGCTGGCTATTTTGCATGGCATTTCTTGGTTAATCTTCCCCAAGCTCTTTTAGATATTATTCCTAGTTACAGATGAAGATATTTCACAGATGTGATCTGTGAGCATCTCACAGATAAGAAATAAGCTTGACAGTCTGGAAAGCAGTACAGAGCTTCCTCAAAAAATTAAAAATAGAACTACCCTATGACCCAGCAACTGGACTACTAGGTATTTACCCAAAGAATACAGTGATTTGAAGGGGCACATGGACCCCAATGTTTATAACAACAATGTCTAAAATAGCCAAAATAAGGAAATAACCCAGATATCCATTGACCGATGAATGAATAGAGAAGATGTGGTGTGTGTATATACAGTGGACTATTACTCAGCCATCAAAATGAAATCTTTCCATTTGCCATGATGTGGATGGAATTAGAGGGTACTGTGTTAAGCAAAGTAAGTCACTCAGAAAAAGACAATTACCATAATTTCACTCATATATGGAATTTAAGAAACAAAGCAGAAGAGCATAAAGGGAGGGAAGGAAAAATAAAACAAGATGAAATCAGAAAGGGAGACAAATCATGAAACTCTTAACCACAGGAAACAAACTGAGGGTTGCTCAAGGGGATGGGGGATGAACTGGGTGATGTGCACTAAGTATGGCACTGGATGTAATGAGTCTTGGGTGTTATATAAGACTGATGAATCACTGAACTCTACCTCTGAAACTAATAATACACTATATGTTAATTAATTGAATTTAAATAAAATAAAATAAAAAAGAGAGGAAGGCAAACCATAAGAGACTCTTAACTATAGGGAACAAACTGAGGGTTTCTGGAGGAAGGTGAGCAGGGGGATGGGCTAAATGTGTGATGGGCATTAAGGAGGGCACTGGTTTGGATGAGCACAGGATGTTATATGGAGCTGATGAATCACTAATTTTTACCCCTGTAACTAATAATACATTATATATTAACTAAATTGAATTTAAATAAATAAAAAGAAGAAACAAGCTTGAAATTACAAAGCAATGATGGAGGATCCCAGATTTACTCCAATAATGTGATTTTCTTTTCTGGATAGGAGGGGAGGATGAGCCTAGTTAATGCTGAATATCCAGATCCAGGGGCTAAGGGATGGCTGGATGAAGAGATGTTACTCCTGGGGATGTGGGTACACTTACTGCTGTCAATTGCCACTTACCTCTCCCTAGATGCACCCTTCTTAATTTGGGGAGAGGATGGAAATCACAGTCTTCTCTCAGCTCCCATCCTCACAACACATTAAGGAAAACTCACTGCTTTGCAAGTATGAGGAAAAATCCTATAATGTGTCCTCGTATCTTAGAAACTGTCAACAGGGAACTTGACCCCCCTTGGGAGACAGACGCATAATGAAATGATCAGGAGACACTGGGAGTTTAGAGGGAGGGAAGCTCATGGAATAGAATGTAATCACCATCCCATCTGCTTGGGGACCAGAATCCCTTGAGGCCTGTGCCACAAAGTCTTCAGGGTCCTCCACCAGGAGCCCCTGTGATAAATTTGAGGTGTAATAAGTCAGCGAGGACGGTGCTCCTCCTGCAAGAGTGGAGGTGCCCTGAGCTCAGTAAGGGGTGAACGACATGGTGGGGCAGAACATGTACAGACAAAGCTGGCTAAAAGCCAGAAAGATGGAGCTCTGGTCTGGGTCAGGCTAGAGGAACACTCTGGAATTAGAATACCTAAGAGTAGTAGCCTTCCCTTACCCTTATTCTCAAGCCCTCTTTAAGACCTCTCTTGATCTTTCCCAACAATAGCCCAAGTTCTTATTTATGGGGGACATAGAGGTTCCTGGAGGTCTCACCGGCCATCCCGGCTCCAGGGACACAATCTCCTGGGTGAGTTCCAGGCTCACTTACTTGGTTGTACGAAGGGGTTTCTTCTGCCCCTGAGCATGCTATGTATTCTGCTTGCCTATAAGTTTGCCCCTAGTATGGAATGGGGAAGGCTGGATGTCCTTATCCGTGGTCTCTTAAGACCCGGGCCAGCTAGAACATAGGAATTGAGCTAGAGCCCTTGAATCATTTTCCTGGTTTGTCTAAATCCCATTGCAACCTCCACATGTACCCATCTCACCTTGACTTCCTGTGTGTTAGATTGATTGAAAAAACACCCTGTCTCTTGAAAAGGTGAAAGTCCCAGAAAGTATTGTGTCATCCTATGTTAGATGCTTGGTATCATAAAAATATACATATAGGTCTTGGCACTTAGAGTAAATAACTCCCTAGGCTCTGTTTGGTGCCCCTAGTGCCCAGCAGGTATGGGACACATTTCTGTTAGAGGAATGAAACACAGTATACCATTGCATATCTTACACTTACTGGTTGATGGATAAATTCACTTTGTTTGCTAAAGCTGTCATCTGAAATGTTGAAGCCAGTTCTGCCACAGCCCTTTGGAAAGCCAAGTAGGGGCTGGCGAGGAGTATGAGCTCCCCACCCCTGGGTGGCTATGAGCGGTAAGCACAAACCTACAATCTTCTGTGACTATGTCTGACCAACCACGTGCTTTGCACAAGTCTCCTCACCTGAGCACCTGTGCCGGGCCCTATAGCACAAGCCACAGCTCCCTATCCCCCACTACCTGCTCATCTGTTCCCTGCCTTGCACCCGGTGCTAGACAACCCTGAATGTGGAACCCTCTCGGGGTCTTTTAAGACAGCAGTATGCCCATGTGACACTGCCAGGCCAGGCTGGGACAAGGGTAACTCCATGAGAGGTTGCAGGCCTTCCAGGAATGGTCAGTGTGCAGGTGCTGGTGTGTGTGTGTGAGCCTCCAGGACACTGAGGCTCAGAGCACTAACCCAGAAGTTGAAGAGGGGCCATCAGAAATGAGCCTGGAATGCAAGTGGTCCCCAGGCTCACTTTTTGCAGGTCATATGCATGTTATACCTGATCTTTCCTATCTGCAGCACAGGGTTTGAGGGTCCTTGAATAAAGAAACATATGCTTTTATGGAGGGAGCCCAGGGAGCAGATTCCAACTAGAGAGGGCAGTTGTACTTGCAAGGAGAACCAGACCCTTTGAGCAGATCTTTCAAAGTCTTCTGAAGGAGACCAGCAGTAAAAGATGCAGTTCACACAGGAACTAAGTACCCACTCAGCACACACGCATTCACACACATGCACACACACACATGCATTCACATACATGCATTCGCACACATGCATACACCTGAAGAAAGATTTTACCAACAATTTCCCTACACTCCATTTTGATCGACTGCATCTATTCCAATGAGTAACTTTTTTCAACACTTGCTATAATGCACCAAATAGATTTCATGATCTAAGAAGCAGAACGAAAAACACATATTAGTGGATTTCCCATGCAGGATCCTATATAGCTCATGTCATGATGTAGCAGGGATCAGCCTTGGACCAGACTACAGCTCTGAGGCATCAAGGACTTTTGTGACTCTGAACTCACTGTGGATCAAGCCCCTCATTTTATTATTATAGGGAAAGGGTGAGAAAAAAATATACATATTGCTTTATTCTAGGAAAGTATAATAAACATCTCCATCATCAATGGGCATAAAGCACAAAAGGACCTGGTCTGGGAAGAGAGTATTTCAAGAGTCCACCTCGCTGACATCATCTATAAAGGGAGGTGTTGGTGTCCAGCAATAGGGACAGTTGCAGATACACATGTGCGTTGTTATAAATTGTCTAAGGTCTGTTAGGCACCTTGTCCCTGAAACCCCACCGCTAGTCCCTAATACACAGGTGGTCCAGCTAGTGCTCCAGATAGACTTTCCCAAATCCAGGTTACCCCAGAAATTGCCATTGTCCTATGTCCTACTTAGACTCTGAGACACTAAGAATGGCAAATCCTGCTGTCCTTTTCCAAACATAGTCCCATTAGAAGACCCCCACTGCCATGAATATGTAGATGAAAGGCCCACTGTCTCCTCACTGTCAGGTAGAATTGGTTTGGCACAAAGTACAGGGTTCTGAGTTTGGCCCCTGTCAGAGAGGGGCCCTATTGTGACTATTCACTGAGATGGATAAGCCAATCCCAAAGCTCCCCTGTCCCAGGCTCCACCTTTCACATCTTCACTCCTGCAGGATCATTAGCCAGGATGGGTTATAGACGCTCTCTCACTTACCTGGTCCAGGACGCAGAGGGTGGCTGTGATCAGGCAGATGTCAGGGTCCTCCTGGCAAGTTAGCCCTCCCCCGGAATGGGTCCGGCTCTCAGGCAGAGAGGGTTGCCTCTGAGATCCTCCACAACTGGTTCCAGGCTCAGATTGTTTCAGAAGGAACGAAGGGAGTTGTGCCGGGTTGGGGTTGTCCTAGAAAGAGTCTAGACAGAAGGGACAGGGGGAGGAGAGGAGCTAGGAAAGAGAAGTCAATCTTGCAGAGTTTTCTGTCCCAGTCCTTTCCTGCTCAGAGCTGTGCGATTTCTGAATAAAGCTGGTGGCAGGGCCCCAGCGGGAGGGAAATCAAGGAGGATTGCTTTCAGTTTCTATTCCTGGAAAGGACCCTGGTTCTCAAAACAGGCCTGCACCAGTTTCACTTTCATCATTCTGGAGGGTGGGGGCGCTGCGGCATTTGCCTGTGGTCTACGCAGGGTTATTTGAGTACTTTCAGCCCAGAGGCCCAGGGGAGGGTGGCAGTGCTCTTGAGAACAGCTGCCTCATACCTGAGAATCTCACTCCGATGCCAGCGTCCAGACCAGTGAGAAGTCCATATTCAGCCCCCTCGAGGCTGGCCCCTCAGATAGGTGCAGACACTGGCTGCCAAGTTACTCCTTAGGGCTGTCCAACGTGCCCAGCTCAGGGGCTAACTCCCTTCTGTCCACAGAGATCAGACTGCAGAAGTTACATCCACAGTGGATTTCTCTTTCTGGCCCCAGCTGTGACCTTCTCGGGTATCAATACACCTGCCCCAACCAAGGGAGGGTCTGAGCTCAACACAGTTCACCTGACTTGGTGACTGTTACAGCTGCTCAGAGTCTCAGGGATTGTTACATCCTCATCCTCATGTGGGAGCAGCAGCGAAAGATTCCCCAGAGTGTTTGTGTTCAGAAGAGAGGCCCCAGGGAGGGGGGCTATGTGACTTGGACAGGGTGAAAAAGAAGGTCTGTTTTACAAAGTTTCTGCCAAGATTGCAAATGTCCATAACAAGTTATGAAATCTTTCTGTGGCTAAGAGATGGTGAGTTTTGTCCTGGCCATCCTTGATTCCTCCCCTGGGTCACGAAAGGACAGCTGACAGTTTGTGCAGAGGAAAGGCAAGGATCATCGTAGTGAGCCTGTTACAAGGGACGTGGCCAACAGAAGGAGGTGCCTTTGAATTTTGAAACCACAGAGGAGGTAGAAGGCTGGAAGGTTTGGACTCTACTTGCTCCAAGATCCCAATGGGGACATCAGCCTGGGCCTTCATTCGACCGTTCTTCCTGAGGGACATTCACCACACCAGGCCATCAGTTGCACTGCAAATACTCTACCTGAGTGAGTCCTTTCCTATACTTAGAGTTCCCCTAGGCCATGCTCCTCCATGTAATGGGGGCAGTGGGAGGAAGAAAGAAGAGAGAAGCGGACTCTTTTCCTGTCCCTGCTGCAGGTGTCTCACTCAGTTGGAGGAAGGGCTGAACCAGGACAGGGGAGATTTCTATTCTACAAGAGCCTGGGGACTGTATATTACCCAGACTGGACATCTACTCTTCTGAGTGGGACCAGGAGAGGAGGGATTTCCAAGCCATTCAATTGATTTCCCTTTCATCTGAACAGAGAGAACATAACAACATCCTTATAAATCATACGTCCTCATTTTCTTTTCTTTTTTTTTAAAGATTTTATTTATTTGACAGAGATAAACACAAAGAGAGAGGGAACACAAGCAGAGGGAATGGTAGCGGGAGAAGCAGGCTTCCTGCCAAGCAGGGAGCCCGATGCGGGGCTCGATCCCAGGACCCTGAGATCATGACCTGAGCCGAAGGCAGACGCTTAACGACTGAGCCACCCAGGAGCCCCCATACTTCCTCATTTTCTAAGGTGACTTAGGAGCAGTCTGAATCCTGAGGTGTGCATTCTGGGGCACCAGCCCCAGCCCCTTGCTGCGGAGGACACTGCAGACCTCAGCCAACCAAGCAAAGCACCAGCTCCAGAGTGATTCACACCCACCGCTGGGGAACTGATTAGCCGTGGGGAGCCCCTGATGAGAGCTTTCTCTCACCTGCTACAGAAAGTCCCATTACTGCAAGGGCCCCTGAGTCTCAGAGGTATTTTCTACCTTAGTAAGGGCTATAATTGGCTGTCTGTGTATGTTCATCAAGTTCACGTGTGAGCTTGTGTCTTTGCCTTGCAGTTATTTCTACCTGGAATTTGCCTCTCTTGCCCAGTGCTTCCTGCCTGAATGATTTCTCAGTCTTTCTCCCATCAGAGCAATGATCGTCTATCTCAGACAGAGAACATGTCTCTGATGTCCCCAAAATATGGCAGGAGGGAGAGATTCGGGACTGAGTACACACAGAAGAATCGATGCAGCAGCAATCTGAAAAGAACTGACTTGTGTGGGGCACCTGGGTGGCTCAGTCGTTAAGTGTCTGCCTTCGGCTCAGGTCATGGTCCCAGAGTCCTGGGATCGGGCCCCACATCGGGCTCCCTGCTCGGCGGGAAGCCTGCTTCTCCTGCTATTCCCTCCGCTTATATTCCCTCTCTCCCTATGTTTCTCTCTGTCAAATAAATAAAATCTTTAAAAAAAAAAAAAAGAACTGACTTGTGTAATACAATGATCACCTACACACTGAACAATCATTCCCAATAGAATATTTAGAATATTTCTAACAACTTATACCTCCGTCTGTGTTCCTATTTACTCTAGCTCTGCCCCCAGCCCCTGGGTGACAATGTCACGCATATGTGTTTATGATTCTTTTATTTGTGGTGTTATCACATGCCTAAACAATATATTGCTTAGTTTCCTTGAAGATTTATTTAAGGGGTATTCTATGCGCTCTTAATATTTAATCTCAACACTATACTACAAGGTTAATTCCTCTCTATATAACTATGGTTCATGCCTTTCAATGCTGTGTAAGTCAACTTATTTCTCCCTTGTCAATGCCTGTTCTCTCCTTTTTCACAGTTATGAAGACTCCTGCTGGGAGCACATGTCCACATGTCTTCTGCACATTTTTGCAGAGTGACTCAAAATGCACACATTTTGCAGAGTGACTCTTCAGTATAGTCTTAGGAGTGGAAATGCTGACTCCTGAGGTACATGAATGTGCCATTTTATGATTCAGCCATATTGTTTCTTCAAAGTGACTGTATTGATTTACATTCCCAGCAGCCACGTTTCAGAGATTCTATCAATCTACATTCTCACCAGTACCCGATTTTTTCTGACTTTTGAAATTTTGCAGTCAAACTAATAACAGTGTCATCTTGTAGTGCACAGAGGTGCATTTGTCTCAGTGGTTAATCTGCAGTATTTTCTCTATTATTTTGCCCAAATATATTTCTTTTTTTGAGAAAGTTCTATTCACGTCGTTTGCACCTTCTATACTGAATTTTTTTCACTTTTCCCTGGTGATTTATGGAATCTTTAAAATCCTTCCTTCCATCCATCCTTGTTGGCTACATTTGTGCACAAATCTCCAGATTTGTGGATTTTTTTAAATCTATCTATCATCTATCTATCTATCTATCTATCTATCTATCTATCTATCTATCTATCATCTATCTATCATTTATCTATCTATCTATTATCTATCTATCTATCTATCATCTATCATCTTTCTATCATCTATCTATCTATCATCGATCTATCATCTATCTATCTATCATCTATCTATCTATCTATCTATCTATCTATCTATCTATCTATCATCTATCTATCTATCTATCTATCTATCTATCATCTATCATCTATCTATCATCTATCTATCTATCATCTATCTATCATCAATCATCTATCTATCTATCTATCTATCATCTATCTATCTATCTATCATCTATCTATCATCTATTTAAAAGATTTTATTTATTTATTTGACAGAGAGAGATCACAAGGAGGCAGAGAGGCAGGCAGAGAGAGAGGGGGAAACAGGCTCCCCGCCGAGCAGAGAGCCCGATGCGGCTCAATCCCAGGACCCTGAGATCATGACCTGAGCTGAAGACAGAGGCTTTATTTTTTTTATTTTTTATTGCTATGCTGGTTCTCATTTCTGCCCTTAAAGATTCTATGTGGTCATTCATGTTTTTCTCCATCCCAGCCATTGCCTGGAGAATTGTTACCCTGAATTCCCTTTCTCACATACTCTTTATATCCATGTCCAATAGTTCTGAGGGAGAGGGTGCAGTCTCTGGGTTTTTCCTTTTTTGGGTGTTCCTCCTCCTAGTCATTCTGATGAGAAGTGGATGAGAGGATGTATAGCTGGATATTTCACCCACAATCTGGGCAGAGTGCAGCCTGGAAGGTTTTGGAGCAATTAGGATTCACCACCAAAAAGAATGAATAAGGATAAAAAAAGATAGAGAAAAAGAGAAAAGGAAGAAATCCCAGTCAGAATGGGCCCCCAAAGTTAGATTTATAAGTTATGTAGACCAACACGAACAAACATATAGACCAACAAAAGTAAATGACAAGAAATAAAAGAACCTAGTTAGAATGAACCCCAGGAATAAGATTTATATAATACCAGAACAAAAGCAAACACATAGAAACACTGACAGAAGGATAAGATGGGAGGTGGTTATAACTCCTTGCAGGCGAGGAAGGTTATTTCAGGTCTTCCTGGGTTTATCATTGTATTAGGCCTCTACTTGTAATGTAAAAGACTTAAAAAAAAAAAATAAAAAACCCAAGAAATGTGAAAACGAGTGGATAAAAAACTAGAAAATAAGTAAAAAAAAACAAGAACCCTTGTATCTATGAAATATACAGGTTTGAGGGTATTATCAGGAGCTTAATATATTGATTTTCCCTGATGTTGGAGATTTAAAATTTTATGGTGACCCTGTGGTTATTGTCCTTTTTTTTTTTTTTTTTTTTTAATTTGTTTTCTGCGGAGGGGCCTGCCGCCTTGTTTTCCAGTCAGTCTTGCTTGGGTTGAGCCACCCTGCTCTCCAATCAAGGGGATGTGCTCTGTGGAATCTGGTTTCTCTTCTTGTGCCCTGAAAATCTGAAATTTTGCTCTCTGAAAGTTTTTGGCCTTTTGTAGCTTTTTTACCTTTTTGCAGAGTCCAAGCAAGGAATCTGCCTGTATGTACCCACACCTCTGTGTCACCGAGAAGCCTCATTCTGCTCCCCTCTGGGTGGTCCAAAACACACACTCCCCTCCGCAAAATTCTGCTCACAGGGTGGCTTGTCAGAGGTGGTGTGGGCCCCCAGCCACCATTCAGTGTCTCTGCGAGTGCTCTCCGGGCTCCAGGCTCCGGTAGGGTGTGGTCAGATTCCCACCCGAGATTAGTCCAGCTGCCCTCATTCTCTCTGGGGCCAGCTGGGAGTGCCCAGACCCTGCCACAGGTCATGAATATCTTGGGGTCCGAGGTGCACAGTCCAGAGACTGCCGTACACAGAGAAAAGCTGCAGGCTCTTGGGCAATACCAGATTCTGAGTGCACCCCACCCACAAAATGGTGCCAGGAGTGGAAAGCTGCAGGTTTCGGAGCCATGGACTGAACACCCCCACCCCACCAGTCTCTCTGAGGTGAGTGCTGTCCTTCCTGGGAATGTAGGCCCAGGCCCGTGTCCATGACCACTCCCTCCCACTAGTTGCTCCTCAGAATCTTTTGCTCTTTTTAAGTGGTCTTAACCGCACTCTACATTAATGCTGGTCCCCAACCAGCAGGCACTTTTCTTTGGGGTATTACTGTCATTGGATTTTATTGTTTATACATAATATTTCATTTAGTTTGCTTTGGCGTAATTTTACTGAAAGAAAACTCAAATTTTAATTTTCTGTTTTCAGAATACAGGGATACTTGTATCCTGTAAAGTGACCTTGTCACTTTAAATATAAAATGTTTAAAATGTCATGAAATACAAGGTAAAGTGACCTTGTATTTCATGACATTTCACCGACTGAAAGCAGAGCTTTTTATGGATGTGTTGGGAGTTTTTAATGAAAAAAATATGTCTCCTTTGGACAGGGGCAGTTCTGTTTCTCCCTTTCTAGTAAGTACAACTTTCTTTTAGTCTTATCTTATTGCACAAAGTGGGACTTCAAGTAGCATGTAGTATAGATTGGTAAGAGAGGATACCCTTGTCTTATTCTTCTTGTTTGGAGAAAGCAATTAGTCTTTTAATAGCATGATTAAGAATGATATTAGTTGTAGGTTTTTTGTTAGTTTATTTGTTAAAATGAATGATGTTCATTAGGTTAAGGAAGTTCTATTCTTAGCTTAGTGAAAGGTTTTTTTTTTTTAAGATTTATTTATTTTTAGAGAGAGAGAGTGTGTGATTGGGGGTAGAGGTAGAAAGAGAGGGAGAGAAACAGATTCCCTGTTGAGAGGGGAGCCTGATGAGGGCTTGATCCCAGGACACTGAGTCAAAATCAAGAGCCAGATGCTCAACCAACTGAGCCACCCAGGCACTGCCCTCAGAAGTTTTTTTTTAGTAGTAAATGGATGGTAAGTATTACTGAAATGTTTTCTGGCATCTATTGAGATTGAGCTTTGCATTCCTGGAGAGAATCTCACTTGGTTGTGATGTATCCTCCTTGTCACATATTTCTGTAACTGCATTGCCAACATTTATGAATACTGTTGTGCTTATATCCATGAGGGTTGCTTCTTTAGTCTTCTGTTGTAATTGTGTTTTATTTTCTTTGATTTGACATTGGGGTATAGTGGCCTCCTGAAATGAGTTGGAAGGTGTGTCTTCCTCTTCTGGAAGACCTTTGTAGAATCAGTACTATTTCTTCTTTAAATGTTTGGTAGAATTTACTAGTAAAGGGGCGCCTGGGTGGCTCAGTCGTTAAGCGTCTGCCTTCGGCTCAGGTCATGATCCCAGACTCCTGGGCTCAAGCCCCACATCGGGCTCCCTGCTCGGCAGGAAGCCTGCTTCTCCCGCTACCACTCCCTCTGCTTCTGTTCCCTCTCTCTTTGTGTTTATCTCTGTCAAATAAATAAAATCTTTAAAAAAAAAAAAAAGAATTTACTAGTAAAAATATGGACCTGGAATTATTCCTTTCTTCTTCCCTCCTTCATTTCCTTCTTTCATTCCTCCCTTTTTTCTATCCTTCCTTCCTTCTCTTCTTTTTAAGAAACATTTTAATTAATAGTAAGGACTGTTTAGATTGTTTCCTTTGCTTGTGAGTTTTGGTAGTTTGTGTTTTTCAAGGGATTAGTCCATTTTGTGAAAGTTGTTGAATTTGTGAACATAGAGCTCTTAGTATTCTTTATTATCCTTTTAATGTCCATGGGAACAGGATTGATGTCCCATGTTTCATTTATTATATTGAAATTTAGTCTTCTCTGTTTTGCGCAGTTAGACTAAAAGTTTATCAAATTTATTGATCACTTCAAGCAGCTGACTTTCTCATGTTGATTTGTAAATTTTGATACAGTAATATTAACTTAATGTGTTATATTACTTTCCAGTATACAATATAGTGATTCAACAATTCCATATATTATCTAGAGCTCATTATGACAAGTGCACTCCATCACCTATTTAACCTCTTCCTGAGTGCAGCAGGAAGCTAGGGGCTTGGCATGCATTAGCTGCAGTGGTGGTGGCCTGGTGGGGGGTCAGTGGTGGAAATGAGGGGGACACCTGTGGCTGAGCATTCAGAGGCTGGGTATGGAGTAAGGCAGCCTCTTGGAGTGCACAACAGCTAGAGAGGGCACACGTGACATATCTAAATTTGCACCGAGCTGCCACTCCTAGGCCAGTTCCCCCAAGATCAATTGTTGGTGGGAGGACAGTTGCTTTAGTGGCACAGGCCAAGGACTCAGTGTAAGACAGCAGCAGTGGCCGTGGGCATACCACATGTGTGTAGTGTCTAGGTGGGGTGCATGTGGCATTAACAATAGTTGCACTAGGCCTGGTGATGCACAGTGGCAGCAGGTTAGGTAGCAAGTGTGGTTGCCCATTGTCTGCGCAGCACCTCCTCCAATAGGTGGCTCTGTGCCTATGCTGAGGGGCAGGAGAAGAAAATGGCACTTGTCAGCTCTTTTGTTCCTGGAGAAGTCTCCCAACAGTCTCTCCAACCCTGATAAACACATCTCCCTCCTGTTTACCCCATTGTGCAAACTGTGGATTCTGTGTTGCCTCTCTGCTGGCTGTTGTCTCTTTAAAGGTGGGCGTCCAACTTTTACCGGCCCTCCAGGCTTACCCAGTGTTGAGTCAGCTGAATTTTAAAGCTGCAGGCTCCAAGTCCTGCTGGTTGTACAAAGTAATGGAATTCAGTCTGTCTGGTTTTCAAGGCCACATGTTATGGGGATTTGTTTTTCCCTTGTGTGGGATCGCTGGAGTTTCTCCTCTCCACACTGGCATAACAGACTTTCCACAGTTAATCATAGAGAGAAGGCCATATCCAAAATAGTAGGAAGGGCAGAGATGCAGTCAAGAACAAAACTTCCAGTGAAACTACCCACAAACTGGAAGGACACCACAAACACAGAGAAGTAAGAGGAACAGACCCCACACCAGGCACTCAGACATGGGGAAAGAAGAGTCCCCATAACCTTTTCTTTGAAGCCAATGGGGCTTAAGTGTAGGAGTTTTTATAATCAGTGGTGCTTAACACGAGATACTTGAAAAATCATCAGACTCGGCTCTTGGTGAGCCAGAGGGTTGTAGGAAACTGATCACAGACCTTAAATAAACAGCATAAACAAACAACCCTGTTGAGATACAGTTAGAAGCAGAGGTCTCAAAAGTCTCTGGGATGTACAGGAAGGAGATTTATTTACTAGTCTCAGAATGAGCACTGGAAGGGCAGCTTCTTTAGGAGACTTCTCCAAGAGCAAACGAGCTGGTGAATGCCACTTCTCTTCCCACCTTCATCTAGTTCCTGGAACATCTGAAGGAATCAGCGTGAACACTTTGCACAGAGCTTGCTAACATTATGTGAACCATCCCCACATTCTGGAGTTACCCCGCCCTATCCAACACATCCCATTTGTGCGGGAGTCTCTCCAAAGCATCTCCAGAGAGGTCTCATCCTTCATGTAACCCTGATAGAGACCAGGGACCAACACTTAACTAACACCACGAACCTTACCTCCATGTATTCCAGTAGACTTGTTTCAATCAATCTCATTTACCTCATTCTGCAAGCAGCTCCAGCTGTGCCCTGCTCCACTCTAGAATGACATTTACTCCGTGGAGAAGGGGAGATAACCACACATACAAATTCAAATTCAGCCCTAGCAGTGGGCTGGGGACAGATGTCTGATCTGCCTTCCAGTCTAGGCCACTAAGAAAACCTCACTGAGGGCTGGACAAGGGGAAGTCTTGTATTAAGGGGCCAGTACAACCCTAAGACCTACTGTGGGCAGACATCTGGTTTGACTGCAGGCTACAGCAACTAAAGCCTCAGGGACAACATAAGGAGAGTACTCTGCTGTTTGGTGTGATAGTAGTCCTGGCAAGTGGACTGTGAGCAGGCGTCTGTTTTGACTCAAATACAAAACCAGGCAGCCCTAGAAGGCCCCCTTAACATCACAGACACCATAGAAAAAGCAAATGGGGCCACAACAGCCAGCTGGAATGAAAGCAAATGCATTTTAATCACAAGTAGGACACACACAACACACATGAGACACCACAGAGGCACCTGGTTCTGATGAGCAGAGACATTGCACTAGAGCGCACTATAGGATCTCTTCTTCTTCTTCTTCTTTTTTTTTTTTTAAGGATTTTATTTATTTGACAGAGAGAAACACAGCGAGAGAGGGAACACAAGCAGAGGGAATGGTAGCGGGAGATGCAGGCTTCCTGCAGAGCAGAGAGCCCGATGCGGGGCTCGATCCCAGGCCCCTGGGATCTGACCTGGGCCAGAGGCAGACGCTTAACGACTGAGCCACCCAGGCGCCCCTAGGATCTCTTCTTCATAAGGACACTGCTTTCAAAGTCAAGAGACCTAGCTGACTTTCCTACTGCATAGAATCATTCACAGAGAGTTAGACAAAATGAGAAGAAACATACACCAAATGAAAGACAGAACACAATTACAACAAAAGAGCTAAGTGAAATGGAATATGCTTGATAGATAATTCAAAGTAATGGTCATAAATATATGTGTTGAAGTTGAGAAGAGTATAGGATGTCACAGTGACAAGATAGAAAGAGTAGAAGGACTCCTGGGTTGCTCACTCTGTTAAATGTCTGACTTCAGCTCAGGTCATGATCTCAGGGTCCTAGGATCAAGCCCTGCATTGGGTTTCCCACTTGGAAGTGATCTTCTTCTCCCTCTTCCTTTGCCCCTCCCACTGATTGTGCTCTCTTTCTGTCAAATAAATAAAATCTTTTTTTAAAAAGAAAGAGTAGAGGATCTCACTCACTGACAAGATAAAAAGATAGAAAATATGCAAAAAAAAACCCAATCAGACATGAAGAACTCAATAGCTTATATTAAAAATTCACTAGAGTGAAGAAACAGTAAATTAGAAGTAATAGAAGATGTAATTATTGGTTTTGTGAGTGTTGAGTTTGAGGAGTTCTTTATAGATCTTAGATATCA
>CM053607.1:124720879-124736227 GCA_028646535.1 Procyon lotor | reverse complement strand
AAAAAAAAAAAAGAAGTAATAGAAGAGCAGATCAATGACCCAGAAAACAGAGTAATGCAAAGGAACCAGGTAGAACAACAGCAAAAAAGTATAGTAAGAAATGGGAATTGACTAAGGAAACTCAGTGACATCACCAAGTGTCATAACATTCACATTTAGGGATCTCAGAGGGAGAAGAGAGAGAAAAGGGGACTTTTCTAAAAAATGGTTTTAGGAAATAGTACCTGAACACTTCCCACATCTGGGGAAGGAAATAGATATCTAGATCCAGGAATCACAGCAAGCCCTCAACAAAATCAATAAAAAGTGGTCCACACGAAGACAATGAATAATTGAAATGGCAAAAAATAATGTTAAAAAATGAATTTTAAAAGCAACAGGAGAGAAGAGTTGCATACAAAGGTCCCCATAGAACATCCCCATAGAATAGTTGATTTTTCAGCAGAAACTCTGCAGACCAGGAAAAAGTGTCATGAGCTATTAAAAATGCTGAGAGTTAAATACCTAAAGCCAAGAATATTCCATTTAGTAAGGCTGTCATTTAGAAGAGAAGGAGATTTGAATTTTCCTGATGGCTAATGATGATGAACACTTTTTCATGTTTGTTAGCCATTTGCATTTCTTCTTGGGAGAAGTTTCTGCTCATGTCTTCTGACCACTTATTGCCTGGATTATTTGTTTTCTGGGTGTTGAATTTGAGAAGTTCTTTATAGACCTTGGATATCAGTGTCATTTGCAAATATCCTCTCCCATTCCGTGGGCTGCCTCTTTGTTTTGTTGACTGTTTCCTTTGCTGTGCGGAAGCTTTTTATCTTGATGAAGTATCAAAAGTTCATTGAGATATGACTTTACAACAGTTAGAATGACAAAAATTAACACGGCAAGAAACAATAAATGTTGGAAAGGATGTGGAGAAATTTTACACATATTACCATGTGTTTACACTGTTGGTGGGAATGCAAGTTGGTGCAGCCACTTTGGAAAATAGTGTGGAGATTCCTCAAAAAATTAAAAATAGAGCTACCCTATGACTTGGCATTTGGACTACTGGGTATTTACCCCAAAGATACAGATGTAGTGAAAAGAAGGACCATATCTACCCCAATGTTCATAGCAGCAATGTCTGGAATAGCCAAACTGTGGAAAGAGCCAAGATGCCCTTCAACAAATGAATGGATAAAGAAGATATGGTCTATATATACAAAGGAATATTACTCAGCCATCTGAAAGGATGGATACCCAACTTTTGCATCAACATGGATGGAACTGGAGCTCCATGGAACTTATGCTGAGTGAAATAAGTCAAGTAGAGAAGGTCAATTATCACATGGTTTCACTTACTTGTGGCACATAAGGAATACTATGGAGGACATTAGGAGAAGGAAGGGAAAAGTGAAGGGGGGAAAATCAGAAGGGGAGACAAAGCATGACAGACTGTGGACTCTGAGAAACAAACTGAGGGATTTAGAGGGGATGGGGATGGGGGATGGGTGATCCTGGTGGTGGATATTAAGGAGGGCATGTATTGTATGGAGCACTGGGTTTTATACATAAACAATGAATCTTGGAACACTACATCAAAAACTAATGATATACACATCAAACTGATGGTTACCAGAGGGGAGGTAAGTGGAGGCTATGGGAAATAGATGATGGGGAATAAGTACATGTATCATGATGAGCACTGAGTCATGGTTAAATGTGTTGAATCACTGTTTGTACACCTGAAACTAATATAACACTGTAGGTTAACTATACTGGAATTTTAAAAATTAAAAATAAATAAATAAGTATAAATAAATAAATAAACAAAATCTTGAAATAATTTCTCTTTTGTTACACCGGTAATAACCTTAGATTAATTTGTTTTATGCTCTGTATTTCTGTAAATGTTGGGTCTTTTTGTTTAATTGAACAGTTATCTAGCTTTGTAAAACTGTTGCACGTTCCTATGTGAAACAAGTTTCACTGAGTAAAATCTAGCCCTTACACTGTATCTCCACATGGTACCATTAATTCCCCTATAGATAACTGAATTTTATTACTGAAGTTGTCTCATGTTTAATCGAAGAACATTGTAAATATTTATTCATATTTTACACTGTCTTAGATCACTAAGATAATATACATAGACTTCTCCATTTTACTTTTTGCATTGAACAATATATCATGGAGATGAGAGCATAGCAATATATAGGGGATTACTCGTTCCTTTGTATAGTTGTCAAGTCATCTACTTTGTGGCTGTAACATTTCCTATTGAAGAATATTTGAATTATGTGTTTTACCATTTAAAATAGTGCTACAAACATGGAGGGCATTGTGAGAAGGAAGGGAAGTGTGAGTGGGGGAAATGGGGGGGGAGGCGATGAATCATGAGAGATTGTGGACTCTGAGCAACAAACTGAGGGTTTTGGAGGGGAGGGGTTGGGGGGGTTGGGTGAGCCTGGTGGTGGGTATAGAGGAGGGCCGGTATTGCATGGAGCACTGGGTGTGGTGCATGAACAATTAATCTTGTGACACTGAAAAAATAAAATAAACATATTTGGGAAAGAAAACAAAACAAAACAAAACAAAAAATAGTGCTACAGGGGCACGTGAGTGGCTCAGTGAGTTAAAGCCTCTGCCTTCGGCTCAGGTCATGATCTCGGGGTCCTGGGATCGAGCCCCGCATCAGGCTCTCTGCTTAGCAGGGATCCTGCTTCCCCTTCTCTCTCTGCCTGCCTCTCTGCCTACTTGTGATCTCTGTCTCTGTCAAATAAATAAATAAATAAAATCTTGAAAAAATAAAATAGTGCTACAATTAATAATTTTAAGCAGACATATTTTAGAATTTTTTCCAGCTTTTTGGTTCTCCCCCCAGCTTTTTTTTAAAAGATTTTATTTATGTAACCCAAGTATCAACACACATGAAGGAATATCATAAGGAATATCATAAGGAATAGGATAGTAGGGGGCTTGAACACCCCACTGACATCAATGGGTAGATCACCCAAACAGAAAATCAAAAGAGAAACACACTGGACCAGATAGATGTAACAGATATATTCAGAAGATGGCATCTTAAACAGCAGAATGCACATTCTTTTCAAGTTTAAATAAAAAATACATGGAGAGGAATGAGAATGAAAACACAATTGTCCAAAATCTTTGTGATGAAGCAAAAACTATTCCAAGACGGAAAATTATAGCAATACAGGCTTATGTCACCTCCCAGCTCCAGCCCCCAAATATCTCAAAAAACCAACCTAACCCCATACCTAAAGGAGTTGGAAAAAGAACAGGAAACAAAACCCAGCACTAGACAAGGGAGAGAATACCATAGATTAGAGTGGAGTAGACACAATTGAAATCAATCAATCAGACTGTTCTTTTTTTTTTTTTAATTTTATTTTATGGAAAACCCTATTTAAAAAAAAGAAATCAATCAATCAATAGAAAATAGAAATAGAACAATGTTACTGGTACAAAAATAGACATAAGATCACTGGAACACAATAGAAGGCCCAGAAATAAACTGACAATTATATGCTCAATGAATCTTTCAAGTGGGAAAAAGACATTCTCTTCAAAAAATGGTTTTGGAAAAACTGGGAAGCTACATGCAAAACAATGAAACTGGACCAGTTTCTGACATCATATGTAAAAGTAAACTCAAGACCTGAGTTTACTTTACACATTGAAGACCTGAATGTGAGACCTGAAACCATAAAAATCGTAGAAGAGAACACAAATGTCTGACTTTGGCTGTAGCAACATTTTTCTAGACAGGGGAAACAAAAGCAAAAATAAACTATTGGGACCACATCAAAAAAAAAAAAAAAGATTTGTACAGTGAAGGAAACCATCAACAAACAAAGAGATAATCTACTGAATAGATATTTGGTAATGATATATCCAGTGAGGGGTTAATATCTTAACTATCCTAATACAACTCAATACCAAAAACCCCAAATAATCCAATTTCAAAAAATAGCAGAAGACATGAATAGCCATTTCTCCAGAGAAGACTTACAGATGGCCATCAGATACAGGAAAAGATGCTCGACATCACTAACCATCAGGAAATGCAAACCAAAGCACAATGAGATATCACCTCACACTTTTCAGAGGGACTAAAATAAACACATACACACACATACACATGAAACAAGTGCTGCTAAGGATGTGGAGGAAAAGAACCCTCCCACGTTGTTGATGGGAATGCAAACTGGTGCAACGGTTCTGGAAAACATTATGGAGGTTCCTCAAAACGTTAAACATAGAGCTATCCTATGATCCAGCAATTGCACTACTAGGTATTTACACAAAGGATATAAATATACAATTTTGAAGGGGTACATGCACTCTGATGTTTATAGGAGCATTATCTACAATAGCCAAGTTATGGAAAAAGCCCAAATGTCCATCGATGGATGAACGGATAAGGAAGTATGTGGTATATCCCAGAATGTTACTCAGCCATTAAAAGGAATGAAAGCTTGCCATTTGCAACAACTTGGATGGAGCTAGAGAGTATTATGCTGAGCAAAATAAGTCAGAGAAAGGAAAATACCACATAATCTCACTCACATGTGGAATTTAAGAAAGAAAACAAATGATCATAGGGGGATATAAAAAGGGAGACAAACCAAGAAATAGACTGTTAACTACAGCGAACAAAACGATGGTTACCGGAGGGGAGGTAGGTGGGAGGAGGATACATGAACTAGGTATAGGGAATAAGGGTACGCTTATCATGATGGGCACTGGGTCATGGTTAGATGTGTTCAGTCACTATTTGCACCCCTGAAATAATGTAACACCCTATGTTAACTATACTGGAATTTAAAAAATTAAAAATAAACAAATAAAATCTTAAAATAATTTCAGTTTTGTTATACCAATAATAATCTTAGGGGACGCCTGGGTGGCTCAGTTGGTTAAGCAGCTGCCTTCGGCTCAGGTCATGATCCCAGGGTCCTGGGATCGAGTCCCATATCGGGCTCCTTGCTCAGCAGGGAGCCTGCTTCACCCTCTGTCTCTGCCTGCTTGTGTTCTCTCTCTCTGACAAATAAATAAATAAAATCTTAAAAAAATATAATAATCTTAGGTTAATTTGTTTTACACTTTTTATTTCTATAAATGTTAGGTCTTATTTTTTAATTACACAGTTATATATATATATATAGTTATATATATAGTTATATTTGTGTGTTTCAATGTAAAATAAGTTGTGTTGAGTAAAATCTAGCCCTTACACAGCCTTTCCACACAGTAACATTAATTCCCCTATAGATAGCTGAATTTTATTTTTTAATTTTTTTTATTATTTTATTTTTTAAATTTTATTTTATTTTTTCAGTGTGATAGCTGAATTTTATTACTGAAGTTGTCTCCTGCTTAATTGAAGAACATGTGCAAACATTTATCCATATTTTGCATTATCTTAGATCATCACTAACATAATATACATAGACTTACATTGAACAAAATATCCTGGAGATGAGAGCATAGCAGTATACAGGGTATCACTCCTTTGTACAGTTGTCAAGTCATCTATTTTGTGGACGTATCATTTTCTATTGAAGAACATTTTATTTTTGTGTTTTACCATTTCAAATATTGTTGCAATTAAGAATTTTAAGCATATATATTTTGGAATTTCTTCCAGCTTTTTTATTCCTCCCCCCCCAAGCTTTATTTAGGTAAAACTGACATATAAAATTATCTCCATTTAAAGTGTACAATGTGATGATTTGATATATATGTACAAGGCCTAATATTAACTGCAATCAAGTTAATTAATACATCTATCGCCTCACATAGTCACGTTTTTTTTTAAAAGATTTTATTTATTTATTTGACAGAGATCACAAGTAGGCAGACAGGCAGGCAGAGAGAGAGGAAGCAGGCTCCCCGCTGAGCAGAGAGCCCAATGCGGCGCTCGATCCCAGGACCCTGAGATCATGACCTGAGCTGAAGGCAGAGGCTTTAACCCACTGAGCCACCCGGGCGCCCCATATATTTACCTTTTGTGTGTGTGTGGTGAGTAGGCTTAGAATCTACTCCCTTGGCAAATTTCAAGTGTTGTTGTTGTATTATTACACAGTATTATTAGCTATAGTCACCATACTATATATTCACCTCAGAACTGAAAGATGTGCTCTTTCAACAGCAGTACACATTTCCCCCGCTTCCCAATCCCTGCCAGCCACCAATCTCTCATTTTTTATGGCCCATATTCTTCAAAGTGAGATCTGAGGCAAAGTATAAATGCGTGTGTAATATTCCTAGAGATGGCCTAATTCACCACATTACAGGCTAGATGATTTTGTGTGAACAGCCACATTGTATGACAACAACTATTTTTCTACAGTTTCACAGAATGTCAACCTTTGCAATTTCCCCCACTCTAATAGGAGATAAATGATATCTTAGTGTTGATGTCATTCCTAATTTGCATTTCCCTTATTAGATGAAGGATTGCATATATCTAAATACCTTTTGCATTTTTAAAATTTCCACTTGGATTTATTAAAATCCTCTTGTCTCTTATTCCCTAACCTCTCAAGTTCAGATACGAGATAACAACCAAGGGGTGTCTAGGCCACCAATATGCAAACCCTTGGACTAAGTTCTCATCTTATATGTGTTCCTCGCACAATGTACCCCAGATAAAGTTTTTCCTTAGCTAAGGTTTCATTTCTTGTGACAAATGTTCATCTCACCATCTTTTATGTTTTTAAAGATTTTTTTTTTTTTTATTTGACAGCGAGGAACACAGCGAGAGAGGGAACACAAGCAGAGGGAATGGTAGTGGGAGAAGCAGGTTTCCCGCCAAGCAGGGAGCCCGATGCGGGGCTTGATACCAGGACCCTGGGATCATGACCTGAGCCAAAGGCAGACGCTTAACGACTGAGCCACCCAGGCGCCCCTCTTTTATGTTTTTAAATAAAATGATAAGCCTAGAAAGGACAAGGAAGATTATCAGGCACCTTAATTGATGATCAGAATTTATGCATTCACAACAGAATGTCAGAAACACCAAAAATGGACTATGTTTGCATTCATTTAAAATCATTTTGAGGACCTACTGTGTGCACACCTTTTTTTCCCCCCCGCTACTATGTCAGTAGAAAGACTGGTGCTGTGTTTGTAGAAACCATGACACCAAGTGTTATTCTCTCCACTGAGCAGGAATCTGTTATTTTCCATTTTCCATGGAAGGATCATAAAAAAGTATTCTTTAGAGCTGATTGTTCTCACTGTCAAATAATAATCATTAAGTTCATGGTTTGTTTATGAGTGAATTATGGAAAAGTCTGTGATATACCTTGAGAGCAGTGGGTCAGGATTGCTTCAGGGAAGTCCCAAGTCATCTTTCCAGGCCCCCATGCCATGCCAACATTGAGAATAATTCAAGAGCTGGCTGCCTCACTTTCCCCATTTTCATTTCCAACACTCTGAAGTAGAGAGGCTTGCCTTGAGTCTGTAAGGTCCTTAAAAACCTCTCTTTTTAGAAGAACTTTAGCGTCAGACACCACGGTCTCAAGGAAATAATT
Organism: Procyon lotor; assembly: GCA_028646535.1. Classification (NCBI taxonomy): domain Eukaryota; kingdom Metazoa; phylum Chordata; class Mammalia; order Carnivora; family Procyonidae; genus Procyon; species Procyon lotor. The sequence goes on along the minus strand of CM053607.1, from coordinate 124,728,683 downwards.
TTGCAAGTAGTAAATCTTCCTGAAGTAAAGACCAGCAGCAATGAGTCCTCCGCTAACAGAGCAGAATTTTTCCACATATCTCAACAGTTTTTCCCCTAATGTCTCATCATCCTTCTTAACTGATAGCAAACGAGGAAAATCAAAGTTTTCCTTGAGTTTCTCTACTGACACATTAAAGTCCTTGGCCATGTTTTCCAGGGATTCATCATCCAGCCCAAAGTAAGACCTGTAGAGGGTTAAAGTCTCCTCCAGCTTCTCCACATCATTATCAATGATCAAGCCCATGAAAGGGACAGTGGCTGATGCTCCAGCCTTCAGGGCCTCCAACCAGATCTTCTGTCTCAGGGAATCCCTTTTCCGGTCAATGGCAGCCTCAGTAACATTTGGCAGGTATTGCATGAAGATGTGGCGCTTGTGAACCGGGAGCTCCCTCAGAAGGGTCTTCTCCAGACTTTGGAAATCATAGCCAGACAAATCAAAGCTGGAAATTAAGAAGATTTTAGTATCACTCAGACTGGCCTCCTGCAGATGTGTCACACAGTCATTGCGGATCATTTGCAGGATTTTGTCCTTATCATATTCTTTGGGTTTATTGACCTCTATACTATATAAATCACTATCCACTTTACTTCGGACAAAATAGAAATTCTTCTTCATTTTTCTAATTGCTGTAGCCAGTTGAGCATCACTAATTTTGAAGCGTGTAGCAGAGATGATAATAAAGAAATCATACTCCCAAAATTTCATTTCCTTCAGATACTTGTTTGGTGGAAATTTAGTGGTTCCCATGCCAGGCAGGTCCCATAATATCACATTGGGAAACCCTTTGTGTTCATATTTGGTTCTCTCCAAGGTCGTCTCCACTGGCCCAGTGAGGGCAGCCCCGACATCATCTTGCCTCATTCCCCGCAGGGCATTGATGAAGCTGGACTTCCCTGTCCCAGACTCCCCGGTCACAGCAATGTTCAGAGGGGCATTGCTGATGTCTGTCAATGCATCATTAATTGCAGAAGCCGCACTCTGAAGGTTCCCCTTCTCCAGGTGTGATTGAATTGACTTGATCGTTTCCTGAGAGACGATTTTGCTTTCCAGCTTGAAGTCCTTAAAAAACTCATCCAAGCTGGAGGCCAAATTACCACCCTCTATATGAGAGGATGTGGAAGAGGAGGACCCCATGACTGGGGCAGTAGAAGGCACTATAAAGAGGAGAGAAGAGGGAAGGAAAAAGAGTTAGTACAAGGGATGACTTGGGTTGTGCTTTTAGGGAAAGGTGTAACATGAGTCCTGGCCACAACATTGTCTCCAGGAGCCCTTCTTTTTCTGGTTAGGCATTGTGTGGACTTCTGACCTGTAAAATTTGCCCTTGCTCAGGCTCTTCCCCTATCTTGGAAAGCTTTTTCTTTAAGATACTCTTCAATCTTGCAGACTAATTTCAAAGGCTGATTCTTCTATCCAAACTTTCTGCCCACATTATTCTTTATCTTGTTTCATTTTTCTTTATATATAATGTTATGAAAATAGTATTTCTTCATGTGGCAAATCTAAGAAGACAGCATGTGTTTACCCTCACACCCCTCCCACCTGTGGGGTGAGACCCTCCAGAAAGTCCACTTCTGATCACCTCCAACCTCATGTCATAGATTTTGGATCTCATATGGGGCATCTACATAAGGATAAGTGGCTCCTTTCTTTCTCAGAAAAGAAACTGTATCTTCATTAGGAGATAGAAACTTTTAATAGTTGTAAATGTGGTTTCTTTTATCTAGAAAATATGTTGGCTCATGGAACAAGGTGTTGAAAGGACTCTTTCTGTTTTTCCTGGAGCAGAAACAGCCGGTGGTATGGATTCTCATGTTCTAAAAAATCATGCGGGACTAATCGCACTATTGGGTATTTACCCTAAAGATACAAACATCGTGATCTGAAGGGGCACGTGCACCTGAATGTTTATAGCAGCAATGTCCACAATAGCCAAACTATGGAAAGATCCTAGATGTCCATCAACAGATGAATGGATAAAGAAGATGTGGTGTATATATACAATGGAATACTATGCAACCATCAAGAGAAATGAAATCTGGCCATTTGCAATGACAAGGATGGAACTGGAGGGTATTATGCTAAGCGAAATAAGTTAGAGAAAGACAATTATCACATGATCTCTCTGATATGAAGAATTTGAGAGACAAGGCAGGAGTTTGGGGGCAGTGGGGGAGAGAAATGAAACAGGAAGGGTTGGGGAGGGAGACAAACCATAAGAGACTCCTAGATTCACGAAACGAACTAAGGGTGGCTGGGAGGTGGGGGGGTAGGGATAGGGTGACTGGGCTGTGGACATTGGGAAGGGTATGTGCTATGGTAAGTGCTGTGAAATGTGTAAGCCTGATGATTCACAGACATGTACCCTGGGGCAAATAATACGTTATATGTTAATAAAAATTTAAAAAAAATCATGCTGGACTATCAACTTGGGACCTGCTATGGACCACCCCGCCTATCCTGAGATCCCACTTATCCCCTGCTTCATGCCTGTGTTTTAAAGGGGACAGAAAAAGAAGTCAGGGAGATAATTTACCTAGTGGACTAACTGCCGTATAAAATGTCATTGATGTAAAAGATGATGTTAACAAAGACCGAAGCTGACTGGGATATAAGGCAGCCATGATAAGGACGTTCCTCTGTCACCTTCTCAGATGTCAATGAAACCGAGCTGGTTCTGGAATCCTGAACCCGTCTGATCACTGGAGGCTTTTATCTTGAAAGGGGGCACTAGAAGAATCATAGACCCAGCACTAACGGTCATGTGAAAGATTTGTATACTGCTCCCTATAGAGATGGAGAACAAAGTTTTTTGACCATGAAGCAAGTCACTTCAAGTCACCACTGATGTCTGGGCAGCATGCAGGCTGGAGAGGTGTCTTTGGCTAAACCGAGGGATCAGACACATCCTCCAGGGGCTTCCTGGAAGCCACAACTGCAGCTCAAGACAGAAGATGGTGAAAACAAATCTGGAAAGAAATTATTCAGACCATGTGTACATTGCCTGGAATGGCACACATATGAATGGGGCATGCAAATGTTTTCCTTAGAAGAGTAAAGTATGGGAATGAAAATATGAAATTTGTTTGTTTACCAGATTTGTTGGCAGTGTCTAGATCCAAAGCAAAAGAAAACAAAAGCAGAGGTATCACAGCTCCAGGGTGTATTACAAACCTGTAGCAATCAGCACAGCATGGTACTGACATAAAATAGACACAGAGCTCAATGGAACAGAATGAGAAGCCCAGAAATAGTCCCACAATTATATAGTCAATTAATCTTTGACAAAGCAGGAAAGAATATACAATGGGCAACAGACAAATGCTGTTGGGAAATCTGGCCAGCTACATACCAAAGAATGAAACTGGACCACTGTCTTATACCACATACAGACACAAGCTCAAAATGGATTAAAGACATAAAGTGAGACCTGAAACCATAAATTAAAAACAGAAGGAACAAAAGTGTTAGCGAGGATGTGGAGGAAAATGAATCCTCTTGCACTGTTGGTGAGAAAGCACACTGGTACAGGCAATGTGGAAAAAAGCTTTGAAGTTTCTCAATAAGGTAGAAATAGAACTACCACACAATCCAGTAATCATGCTACTGGGTATTTACCCAATAAACAGAAAAACACCAGTTCAAGGGGATGTATGCATCTCCATGTCTATTGCAGCATTATTTCCAAAAGCCAAATTAGAGAAGCTGCCCAAGTGTCCATTCATGAATAAAGAAGATGCAGTATATATAATCAATGGAATATTACTCAGCCATTAAAAAGAATGAAATCTCACCTTTTGCAAAATCATGAATGGGGCTACAGTGTATAAAGGTAAGCCACTTGTGCCAGTCAGAGAAAGACAAATACCATAAGATTTCACTCATACGTGGAATTTAAGAAACAGAACAAATGAGCAATGGAAAAAAAAAGAAGAGGAAGACACAAAGTAAAAAACAGACTATCAACTAAAGAGAACAAACTGATGGTTACCAGAGAGGATTGTGGTGGAGGATGGGTGAAACAGATGATGGAGATTGAAAGTACACTTATCACAAAGAGCACTGAGTATTGTAGAGAACTGTTGAATCACTATATTATATCCCTGTAACTAATAAAACACTATATATGTTAACTCTACCAGAATTAAAATCAAAAACTTAAAAAAATAAAAGTACCCTGGGAGAATAATTGACTGATTTCCCATGGTGTCCAGTGACTCATTTTAGGAGTAATCTAAGGGTAATTATTAAGAACAAGTCCATTGAAAAATGTTTAAATAAAATTTTGAAAAACTTTAAACTTTAAAGTAGTTTTCAAAATATTTTTTTTAAAAGATTTTATTTATTTATTTGACAGAGAGGAGAGAGATCACAAGTAGGCAGAGAGGCAGACAGAGAGAGAGGGAGAAGCAAGCTCCCCGCTGAAAAGACTTGATGCAGAGCTCAATCCCAGGACCCTGAGATCATGACCTGAGCTGAAGGCAGAGGCTTTAACTCACTGAGCCACCCAGGCGCCCTCAAAATCTTTTTGATAACTTAAAACCTCAAAGTTTTGCTTAAAGTAACTATTTAATTTAAATTCATTAAATATCTAGATCATTTCCCAGTATGATAAAAAATGAAACATTAATTACTAAATTTTGGTTTCTCAAATTCTGAGTTCTTTATTACGTGGAAACTATAAATGTAGGTATATTGGTAAACATTTTTGGCACGCTTATTTGAAAGATTGTACTACAAAAGAACACGTTTCCAGAAAGTATGAAATGTATTTATAAATTTGCAACCTAAAGACCTCTGAAGTAACACACAGTTAACCAGGGCTTACTCTTTGTTTTCCTAGAAATTGAAGCTTCTAAGCGTGAAGAATTCTAATTAATGTGTGTGCTTAAAGCTACAAAAAAAAAAAGAAGGAAACATCTCCGAATGAAACAGAAGTAGGTCATGTGTTTTTGGTATAAAAAAAAAAAAAAAAAGTATGTGGGCTCCAGCACTTTTTTTTTTCCTTAAAGATTTTATTTATTTATTTATCTGACGGGGAGAGAGACACAGTAAGAAAGGGAACACAAGCAGGGGGAGTGGAAGAAATAGGCCTCCCACCAAGCAGGGAGCCCGATGCCGATGCCGGGCTTGGCTTAATCCCAGGACCTGGGATCATGACCAGAGTCGAAGGCAGAAGCTCAGCAACTGAGACACTCTGGAGCCCCACTTTTTTTTTTTTCTAAGGTGAAAGAAGTTGTAGAAAGACTGAAAAAGGAAACTTTGAAAAGGAATTGTGTGCATTGTCAAGACTAACAATGGAATGAATACATTCTAACACAAAAAGTATGCTGATGCAAAATTAGAATTTGATTTCCTATCTGTTAAAAAGAAGGTTTTTGTTTCTTTTTAGCATTTCATACACTTTTGGTAATAGCTTCTGAAAGCTTCCTTATCATTAAGTGATAGAACTCAAAGATCTTGTATTTTGCATTGTAATTGTATAGGTATATAAGTGTTCTAGAAATTATGTGAAATTCCTGGAAATCTGATATTCCTAGTATAATGTTATCACTTGTTATTAATGTCTTACCTTCTGAAATTGCTGTCATCAAAACAGTTCACACTAAAAGGACTGAACCAGAGTACCAGGAAAATGCCCCCAGCTAACTCTCATACAAAGGCAGCCAGCACAAGAATCTCTAAAGAATGCAGCACATGTGGATCATATCCATTCTGCTGCTGCAAAAATGTCCTCATCGTGAGATTTCTGCCTTTCTGATGCCAGGGTAACATGGCAAGATTCTGCTTCTGAACCAGAGAAAATGAGATAGAAAAACAATGGCTGTAAGTTGAACAGTCAGGGCTTTGGGAAACCCAAGACAGCTGTTTGATGCTTCCTGGCTTACTGGTAAAGCCCCCCCTTTTTTGTTTTGTTTTTTCATTCCTTCACTCATCATAGTACATTTAAGATGACTCAAACTATGACTAGGCATTAGTGAGGACACTTGTATAAAATATGCAACTTCTCAGGTCCATCATCCTGGAAAAATTATTTTTGCCTGCAGAGTTTTCACACGTATTCCCTCTGGACTCTGAACATCTGGGGATGGTTTTTACTCAATTGCTACCTAGTATGGGTTATCAATATATTCTTGTAATTATATGTATATTTTTGTAATTGGTTGAAGATTTCTTCTGCTGCAAGGCTGATGCCCTCACGGTGGCAAAGCAACTGTTAGAAAATGTGTTTCCTACTTGCATTATAGCTTCCATAATTTCTGGCGATTGAGACAGCTGCTTCATTGCATAAATTATATTAGCCTTAACAAAACCTTGCAAACTTCTTGAAATCATCACTAGTCCCATCACCCACAAACATTAGGCAAGGTTGAGATATCTAATGGAATTGTCAAACCTAAAAATTTGAAACTAGCTCAAACTACTGGACTTCTCTGCCCTAAGGGGCTGCCTTTGGACACGAGATCACTCAGCAAGCCACTTGGCTTGAAAGAGGTAACGCATTCAGTAGGGTCTTTCTTCGACATATTTAATTTTGATTGCTTAGTCTTGGGTACCATGGCTTCAAAGAGACCTCTAACCATTTTCCTATAATTGGGAAAATTATCCTGCTTAGAAAAGTCATAGTAATCTGACAGGTACATTGTATTCTCTCAAAGTTTTAAATCATGTTCAGGGATACTAACCACGAAGCAAGCAATCTCCCTGAGACTGGAACATCAGAAAAAGAATGAAGAGCATGGATGATCCAAAAATTGTGAAACTGAAGTCATCACCTGTGAATATCATAGAGATTAAGCAAAAACATCATGACATATGAATACCATGCAAAGGCACAGCAAAAGCTGGAAGAACTATTGAAGAGTAGCTGAAAGAGGCACCAGTGCCCTACACTTTGATCACATCTCTAAGTTAAGCTGAGAGTTGATCAAAAGGGGAGAACTGTGAAAAAGGGCCACGGGGTCACAGGGCCATAGGAAGCCACTTAAGACTTTGACTCCTTAAACCAAGACCTAATACCAAACCTAACTACAGTTTAATCCTCCAGGAATGTAGCCCTTAACCAGTCAACACCGGCATTGCCTGATCAGCATGAAGAAATTAGCTAATAGACCCTTTCCTGTCCCTTTAGGAGAACGGTTTTGACTGAAACAGTGTATTCTTTACTAATGGTTTTTTCCTTTCTTCCTCTAAAAACATTTCCATTCCTACAGGTCAATGGGGTTCCTTACTATTTGTTAGATAAGATGCTGCCTCATGCATGAAAGGGGGACCCTCTTACACTGTTGGTGGGAATGCAAGCTGGTGCAGCCACTTTGGAAAATAGTGTGGAGATTCCTCAGGAAATTAGAAATAGAGCTACCCTATGACCCTGCCATCGCACTACTGGGTATTTACCCCAAAGAAGCAGATGCATTACAAAGAAGGGCCACATGGACCCCAGTGTTCATAGCAGCAATGGCCACAATCGCCAAACTGTGGAAAGAACCAAGATGCCCTTCAACAGATGAATGAATAAAGAAGATATGGTCCATATATACAATGGAATATTATGCTTCCATCAGAAAGGATGAATACCCAACTTTTGTATCAACATGGATGGGACTGGAAGAGATTATGCGGAGTGAAATAAGTCAAGAGGAGAGAGCCAATTATTTTATGGTCTCATGTGCTGAGCATAAGGAAAAACATGGAGGGCATTGTGAGAAGGAAAGGAATGGTGAATGGGGGGAAATCAGAGGGGTTGATGAACCATGAGAGACTG